>KN168577.1:30137-41585 GCA_000757755.1 Steinernema glaseri
TGTTTGGTAGCACACAGAGCCGGCGTAGTGCCTCACGATGAAGCCCTCGTCATCGCGCATCTCGCGGTGCTCTCGGAGTTTCGACTTCCGCGGCGTCTACAGATCCAAACATAGAAGGAGGCACTTGTTAGCAGAGATGTCATCTGGTCAAGCCGAAAATTTTGAAAAAGGAGGCTTTACCCTTACGGAAACGCTTTTTTTGTGTGTTTTTTTTTCTTAGTTTTAATCTTCATGGCTGGATGAACTAAATAAAAAGAAAAATTTCGAAAAAATTTGGTTCCTCTCCCGAAAAAAACGTTCGGGTCAGGTATTCGGATCAAACTGACCGACTATTATTTTTTTCGACGGTTTTTCGGACTATTATTTTCCAGAATTTCCAATTTTTTCAATTAACGTCATTCCTCCAATCGTTAGGGTTATACCTAAGAAAAAAAAAACAAAAAATGAAGTGTTTTTGATAGGGTAAACCCGTTTTTTTTTTCGAAATTTTCGGGTCGACCCGATGACAACTTTGCTTGTTAGGTTCTTACGGTAAGTCGGAAGTGCTTGGCATGGGTTTGGTGGACGGCGCCCGTGAAGTGCTGAGGCGTAGGGCGAGGCAGCTTCGACTCCTCGTCCAGCATGTCCAGAAGGCCCATTGGGCGCATTTCGAAGAGATCTAAACAGTAAAGTACTGTTTTTAAGATTTTTTTGACATTTCGGTTTTCGAATTTTTTGAGTTGAATTTTTTGACAAAAATTTTGCATTTCAAAGAGATCTAAGGATGGACCAGTGGTAGCCAGGCAAGCCAGTAGAAGAAAACAAAGAAGATGATCCTAAACACCCACCGATGCAGTCCTGGTTGTCCGAGTACTCGATCTTTGGCACATTCAGTCCCTCCTTCGCATAGAGCTCCTGCTCCTGCTTCAGAATCCGGTCGTTGAAGAACTGCTGCAGCTTCTCGTTGCAGTAGTTGATGCAGAACTGCTCGAAGGAGTTCACCGCGAAGAACTCGAAGCCGGCTATGTCCAGGACGCCGATGTAGCTCTGGCTGTCGCCGAAGGGGATCCTCCGGTTGATGGAGGCCACGATGAAGTCGAAGAGGCGACTGTAGATCGCCTTGGCGAGGGCGTCGCGCGCCGCGTTTGCCTCGTGCACCTTCAGTGGCACCATGATCATCGTTCCCTTGACGCCTCCCTTCGTGGGCTGCATCATCCTGGAAACAAGGCCGTGTCGCAGCTCGTAGTCGTCGAGGCCAAGAAGCTGGGCGGCCACAGAGCTGGATTCCGTCGCCGCGGGGTCGAGCACACAGCCCCCGCGGGAGTCTTCTGTGTTCTCCACAAAGCGGACGTTCCCCAGGTGAAGAAGCGCGGCGATCGTGTCGAAGATCGAGTCCACTTGACTCCTGGGGATTCCGAGGTCCTCGAGAGCCTTGGACAGGCGCTGGAAGTCGGCGAAGTCGTCGACCATCGAGTCTTCGAGGAATCCCTTCGATTTGCACTCGGGAGAGAGGGCGCTGGGAGGGACGCCCCGGCGGGACGAGGAAGACGCGAAGAACTGTGTGCAGCCGCTTTTCAGGTACTTAAGATGAGAGTTTAGGTTGGAAGTGGCAACATGAGCCTACTTGGAAGTGATCGGGTCCTCGGAGCTTGAGACGTTTTCTGGTTTGCTCGTCGGCACCAGCTATGAGTTGGTAGAAGACGTGGTAGTTACGCTCCCCAGCTTGTTGGTGGCAGATGCGGGACTTCTCGAGGAGGTAGTGGGAAACGAAGCCACCGGCCACGTTTAGCTGAAAATCCTTATTTCACGGAAAATCGGGTTGTCCGGAAGAATGTGAGCCCCCTCGGAGAATCTGAGCCATAAGAATCTGAGCCGTACTGAATGGGATCTGGGAAAATTGGAGCCCGTGTTGCGGATGTTTGTCACTATATGTCAATTTTGTCAACATGATGATTTGGGCCTTATATTAGGGGTCTACTGAACCCGAGAATAAATATTTCTTAGGCTGAGATGCCGGTTTTAGTTTATATTCTTCTTTTTCACGATTATGAAAAGGTTATCCATCCTTAGAGTCAATAAACAGAATGCATTGAGCCCTATGAGATAGAAATTCTCCAGATAATTTCTTCGGATGAAAGGACTACCATCCCTATCCTTATGCAATCTTCCATACACTCACCTTTGGTCCAAAATGGATCTCCACGAACTTCCCGAACCGACTGCTGTTGTTGTTGCGAAGCGTCTTTGCATTTCCAAATGCTTCGAGGATAGGATTGGCTAAAGTCAAGTGATGAGTCCGCCTCTCCTTCCCATGAAACCCACTTTCTAAAATGCTTTTCTCGATGTTTCCCGCAGCGGAACCCCAGTTCTCGCACAAATATCGCAAGATGCACTTCTGGGACTCGGTCTTCCCTGCTCCGGACTCTCCGGACACGATCACCGACTGGCTCTCGCGGAGCCTCTTCATGTCCCTGTAAGCCTTATCGGCTGAAATGAGGACATTGATAGAATAGAATAGGAGGCTTATCCCACCAATAGCGAAGATGTGCGGCGGTAGGGTACCGAGCGACTTTCCCTGGTACTTTCTGATGGTTTTCTGGCTGTAGAGGTCGGGAATGCTCTCGTAGGGGTTGATGGAGATGAGGATATTGGCGACGTACGTCTAAGTATCTCATTTAGCTTAAGGTGGACATGGTTCTGCTTACGTAGATCTGTCGGCGTGCATACCGTATCCTACAGTTGTTAAGCAGCGTTCCCTCGTTGAGGTACATCAAGGCGCAGTTGTCGTCCACATCTTTCCGGAGATCGTCTTCGGCTGGGAAGACCGAATCGTATCTGGCGCGGATCTGTAAGACAGGTTGTTCAAGGAGGGAGATTTTGGGGGATTTTTACAGGTTCTTATGGACGTGGTTTTGGGACCATAGTGGTCTTAAGGGCTTTTCAAACTTTGACACGATAGATCTCTCAAGAAGCTGACTTACCTGAGTATCTCCTTTAAGCGGCTTAACGGTGACCTGCTCGGTTCCTAAGTCGACGATCTGTCCCAAGACGTATCCCTCTCTGTCGTCAGGAGCCCAAACGATCTTGCCGAACTCCTCGGCGTTTGCAGGCATCTCCTGAAAGCGGCTATCCTTGAATAGAAACCATGCACAGCGCGCCACTTGTCGACCCTTTTTCCGCGCAAATCCACCTCTCAACGATCGAATTTCCAATTTCGTCCGAACAACGGCGACATTCGTAATGATAAACAAATAAGAGCTCGTTAGGCTCTTGTCGTTCCGCGCCGCCATTCAGAAGGAGAGCTTCACTATACTGCCGCGAAAATGATTTGGAGATGATTCATCGCCCAAGGAGAGGGTGATAAGAAGGGACGGAAGGCAGGAGACGTCAGTTGAGATGATTCGATCGGGGTTCTTGATTTGCGTAAAAAAGGGTGTGGCGCACAGGGTGAAAACATGAATCCAAGCAAGGCATCCTCTGAGGAGTAGCGTTATATGTCGCTTTCGTTATTTTTTTTTGATGGGCATTTTCCATGGGCAGGTGTAGAGGTAAATAAATTAAACTAGTGCGGAGTATAAGTAGCGGGTGTAGCGAGCAACGGAAACTTCTCCTTTAAACCCCAATGGCACTAGGAGTTAAAAATAGGGCTTCAAATACATATTAAAAAAAGCTAAAAATAGGCCGACCTGTAGGTACCTTATAAGATGTTATGGACATATGTATTCCCTCCTATTTTACCTGCATCTAAAATGAGTCAAAATACTAACATACTGACCGGTTCCTCCGTTTCGGGCACAGTCCATCTATCTGCCAATCAATGTGACACCTTCTCTTGGCGCTGATCCAAAGGTGCTCATTATCTTAACAGTGTTCCCCCGAAAGACGCCACAATTAGCACGTCGTCGTCACCTCCTTCCGCGGAACCCTCACTTAGCGTCTTCCGCCTCGGACTGACACGTCATAAATCACAAACACGAAACTTCCAAGGACACATTTCGGGCTTGCAGGAAGCGTCCGATCTGCGGCCCGAGGACGACGCCCGGACGTCTCCCACGAAGGCGATCGATAGGAGCGCCGATAAACAACGTCGCCGCATGGAACAATGCTCCGAAAAAAGGCGAATGTGGAGTTGGCACGGCAAACATCGGATGAGTCACTCCGAATCCGAGAGGAAAGGCTTCGACGGGTGTGCACTCCGTGGAAACTGGTCCTCGGTGGCGGCGCAGCCGTGTTTTGGAGAACACGTCAGCGCTATCTCGTCTGCATGCTTGACGCAAATCAAACTACATAATAAAGGAGAACAGCCAGACAGATGTACGTCCGTGCGTGCGTCCGTCACGCGACCGAACATGCGAACTTTCCGAAAATAGTGTGTGTGGTCTATTCGCACCGGTACGCGCGCCACCTCATTTAGACGCTCGGCGCGCTGTTGTTCGGTCGCGCTACTTAGCAAAACGCGCTTGCAAAAAGTGAAGCGCCGCGCAATCTGCGCGTATGCCCCGGTTCTAGAACTAATACCCCGGGTGGCATTTGCTCCTCTGATCGGAGATTTCGGGAGATAAGACTGTCGCGAAGCACGGCTTAATTAGGCGAATGAATCCTTTGATGATGTTTTCTTTGAGTGAGAAGGAGCGCCTACAGAAATGGATAAGAGGAGAGCCCTATCTTTCGATCATTTCCATTGATAGTTTGCTTGTTAAGGATGGCCGTAAAGTTGACTTGCAAGACAGGTCTTAGGAGTTGCTAAAGTAAACAAGAAAAACCGTCCTGGAACCACTGATCCCGACTCTGCTCGACTGACTTTTCAGAGCCTATTTGCAGTTATTATGATGTCACGGCGCACTTTAAACCAAGAAATTGCAGATTGCAACTTGTCTTGGTGAGAATTAGAAATCCAAGCGGTTCGATTTGAATCAAGCCGAAATCGAGCTCGAGGTTCGAAGGCCCGATTTCAAAATCGAGCGGGCTCGAGACTCGACTCGGAGGTGGTTTCGGGATCAAGTCAATATCTCTGCTTGGAACATGGACGGGGAAAAATGTGACGGACAACCTGGGCAAGAGAGCTCTTGACTATATTGAAAAGCGGGTCGAAAAGTACGCTTGCCCGCCTGTGTAGAGTGATGGACTACATTAGATTAGACAGGATAAGCTTAAAATAGTCGGAATGAAAGCAGAAGACATTTGCGATTTAGGTTCCGAGCAAATATGTGTTCTTGAAACCAAGAGCTTCGGATTAAGAAAGAGAGGATGGGCGCGTTAATCTACTTGAAAGATTCCTGCGCGCAAAAGAACGGATCCATATATAAGCTTCAAAAGGACCCCCTAGTTATCACCACTAGCATTCTTTAGGGTTATCCAGGAGAGCTCTTTTGGAGCTTTCCCAAAGGCCCTTTTCCAACAAGTACCCTCGACCAACCTCAATCTGCAAAGGCACAAAGGTCGACGCGCAAAAACCGTTGGATCGCGCTGTCAACGAAAACACACCCGTTCACCGAGTATTTACCACTCCTTGGCGAACATCGCGCACTCGTAAACACCTCAAAAGCGCCCCAGAAAAGCACTTGAGAGCACAAAGCGACGTGAGGCACAAAGTAGCGCGGAGGGGCGCCTCGTTGACAAGTTAATTGACACCGTAATCGAATGAACGAAGTGACCTGTGCGCTCCACAAGAACACCTCGTAAATCTGAGAGCCTTTCGGTTCCAGTTTCCGATCTGATTGGATCGCTTTTTCCAAAATGAGTCACGCGCGCCAGGGCATTAAAACGCGCGGAGGGAATCGATGGCGGATCCGGCGATCCCGGCGGCCGCGCGACAACTGGCGACACCTGTGCGTCCTCTTCGGAGGCGTCCTGTTCGGGTCACCTCGCGCGCACAGTGACAGGCCGTACGTCCAGCGGACGCGGAGGTAAACACCGGGACGGACGAAAAAGGGAGATCGAGACGGGCTGAGGGACTTGTGCGGATTAGTGTCACGCAGGCGGTGACGCACAATAAGGTCCCCGAGGAGCTCAAGTAGCTGAGAGGCAGTGGATTGGTTGGGGTAGAGGTTTAATTAGCATTTATGGTCGAGTGCCAGTTGCGCAAGGTGCCTCTTGTGCAATTAGTCCGTTGTAAAAGAGGAGTTGTGGAGCATGCAAATTAGGCACTGTAAAGCTGGGAGAGCCTGTGATCTGGATGGTACATGTGAATAGTAAAATAACCCATAGGGCGGTCATGATGAACTCCAGAATAACTACAGTCCATTAACCAAACAAAAATCATTATGCTGTGCTATAGCATAAAGCACTCACCACTAACGAAAGTTTCAAGGCCTTTCATTGTGATTACATTCAAAACATTTATCTAAATCTTCTGCAATTAGTTTGTTCTAAAACAAGGGTTATGGAGCATGCAAATTAGGCACTATAGTCGGAAGCCAAGCGAAACGCGTTTCGCGGTGGGATCCTGGGCCAAAAACGACGGGCTTTCGACTATATAAGGTTAGGAGAACCTGAATAGCAAAATAGCCGATACGGTGGTCATTATAAACTCCAGAATAACTACTGTCCATTAATCAGAACAACAAGATTGTTATAACGTAGGGCGCCACCACCTTCACAGAAGCGCTACTAAGAAAGTTTCAATATTTCTCTTCGGGATAAGGTCCAAATGCCGAGCCAATTAGTCCGAAACATGTGATGGAGTAGCGTGTGGCCTTTGCCCTCTTATGCGCTTTCACTCTGACATTTCGGAAGTTCCGAAGATAAATGGTTTCATGCGCGAGTGTTCATGAGTCGTGCATTTTGGAGCGTTCCACTCTGAAGTGATTTTGTTTAACTTTTATTGAAGAGAATTTTATTGATCAATTAAAACCAAAAACCAACCCGTAGTGTTAATATTCATAATGACGATTCAGCTCATGTATCTAAATTTGATACTAAAGTGTTTTAAGGACCTGTAAATCCAAACTCTACTTGTGCTACTCTATTCCTAAAAAACAACATACCATCTTTTGAGCTGATAACAATTTCTCCATCATTTTTGCTAGTAACTTCATGCCTTCGACCTCAACTTCTTCTTGATCTTATATCGCAAGTGGGTTGGAGTACCCCGCTTGGTCTTTATTCTTGAGGTGATATTGGACCATTTCATTTGGCTTTCTTTCGCATCCTTCTTGAGGGCCTTTGGCATTACCGCCCAAAGCATTAACATTTTCACTAAACGGCTGGTTCAGGTCAAACCAAAAGTTGAATGAAAGTCGCCCTTTCGACTTCAGATAGAGTAGTGACCTTTCAAATGAATGGTGACCTTTTTACCGCACAGACCCTTAATGCATAGGGCAGGCGTTTGAACTGAGAAAGTTCAAGAACCCAGATATGTTCGAATCTTGGACGGTTAAGAAGAACACCTTTTGGCAAAGAGAATTCACTTATTCATGAGGTTCCCGTGCTTTGTCAGCAAGTATAATGTTATGTTACTCTTCTGAGCAATGACTGCTCCTTGACCGTCGAGAGCAAATGATTCTCAATTGTCCTCTCGACGTGACAAATCGGTTCCGGCGCCTAGACGACAACAAGCCGTGTCCCAGGCTGTCAACTTGCCCTCCAAAGACCAAAAGCGGCACAACAAAAACAATTCGTCGACTTCTTCGCTATTCCCGGTCCGGAAAGCACTTGGCCTTCTCCGCTCGGATCGATCCGAGTGGCGTCAATTATTCGAATCAGCGTAGTTCGCGCGGCGGAAAAGGAAATGTCGTGGATGGCTAATTCTGGCGTTTTTATGCGCTTCCAAAACACTCGGCTCATCACTTATTCGGTCGGCCGAACGCAATAGAGGCCCACACGCGACGGTTTAATTGCCTCGTTGTTCGCGATTTGTTGTCCCCTGTTTGCTTCAATCGCTACTTTGGAGTAGATGCCCTGTTGGCCCACTTGGTCTTGAACACAGCTATTCTCGATCAGATCTGTGTGACCTTGAGTTTTGACTTTCGGGGAGAAAGCGATTTTGGGGAGAAAAGGAGACAAGTGCTTAGCAGCGAGCCATTGGGCCGATTTACAATTACTTATACCATAGAAAGAAATGTAAACTTTTGAGTTTTGAGTTTTAAGGTCCCGATCCTTTTCGATCCGATCCTTTTCAAACGTTTTAAGGTACCGATTTTAAGATCGATAAAGATTTTTTTTTCCAAGCATTTTTCCCAAAATTTCGAGTCCAGAAGCATCTCTGGTTGAGAAGCTCCCATACATTTCAAGCCTCTGTCCTCCAGATAGTTCTGACGACACTTTTCCCGCGGTGATAGCAACCCTCAAACGATGGGCAACCCTAGAACACCCCTACTAGTATAGTGCACTAACCCTCGGTGGGTGGTGGCACGAAACCCTTTCCGGAACGTTTACAACCTCCATCCGTCTTCGAAATTAGCGCATCAAACGGCATTTCCTAATTGAGTTTCGAACTTGGCGAGGCAGACGGCTAAACGCTAATTTGGGGAACGGCCGCATCACTTCGTCGCCGGAAGTAATCTGAGGGTAATGAGAAGGCTCCGGGTGGACACGGCTCTGCTGGGAAGTCCTAATGCTGCGTGTTGATAGGTTTAAACGTTGATTCTGCTTTTCTGTGGTTAGTCGACCTAAGGCTCTAAGGTGCCGCAGGTTGCCGGTAAAAAGAAACATATTTGCTAGCAGTGTGTGTACTGTACTTCACGCTATCCAGGTTGTTAGACTTGGAGGTATGTCTTTCTTGTGCTTGTCGAGTTGTTAACCTATGTCGCCGAGAAGAGGAGAATAACTCTGAAGCTTACTTAAAACACCCTTAAAAATTTAAGAGCTGAAAAACCCTCATGAGTAGGCGTCCGACAACCTTATCCTGCTACCCTTCCCTCGAGATCAGGTTGCTCATAATGATACGCATAAAAGCCACAACCGCGAGAACGTTTATCTTCTTCACGCCAACAACAGTTGCTTCTCTAAATTTAGTCTCCACCAAGCAACAACAAACTGGCGATGGATCCGCGTGATTGACGGGTAACAGAAGTGTGGGTAAGCAAAAAGAATCACTTTCTTATGTGTACCACAATCTGCTATTAATCGCGCCTAGGAAACTCTGAAGGAGCTGCCAAACTTCGGCAGTCTTGGCGTGGCCAGTGAGGTGTTTCGCGACATGTCCGAAGGGGCAAAAAGGGAATGCGTCGGCAAGTGGCGCTGCAGCGGAGATTAAATATTCATCGCAGGGAAACATAAAAACAAAAGTGAATGTCGGAAATGCGCACTTAGGAGAAAAGGCCCCTTTTCTCTGTCTTCTCGATGTTGCTCCAGAGCTTGGAATGTCGATCTTCGCGGCTTCACTTTTGGGAACTCCCATTGATAGGGCGTTATCTCCCTCAAGAGATAGCGTCACCTCAGCTCTCCTCACTTCCAGGAATGCTGCAAAAGTCGATTGCCAAGAATATCGGAAATTTATGCGATGTTTTATGATTTGCGCGGGAGTGGAACGAAATCCCCGAAGCTAGGCTACTTTTGGTGCTAGTACAAACTCAATGCCTTCAATAGTAAAGTCCCCTTGATCGCGCCGAATGCTTGTAATCGTGTGGCATTAACACCTCCCCAGGTAGGCTGTCCGTGCAATCCAATTGTGACTGTGTTCGCAATATGTACGAATATGGTATTATGCTATGGCTACCTTTGTATTTTTTTAAATTTATTTTTCTAGAGATGTCTTTTTTATTACTTTAAAAAAGCGTTCTCCGAAAGCGTTCTTGTTTTATTTCTGTTTCTGTTTAAAGCGTTCCTGTTTTATCGCAGGAGAACGAATCTTAAAATATGAAAAAAAAACAGTGGATCTTAACTTTCATTTACTTTCTTTTTAATGTTATATCAAGAGGGCGTTAAGAAGATTTTGGGTTACTAAGGACTTGGGTTCCCCTATCCGGTCCAGGTTTCTGTCGGACTACCTTGAGCACCTTCACTGTTTTCTTCAACGGTCGTAAAGTATGTATGCTTTACGACCTGACACAGCCTAAAAAAAGGTTTTACGACGCCATAAACTCTCAGAAAGTGTTCGTACTAAACAACAACATTTCAAACTTCCCCTGCTCGAACTGCTCCTATGTGTCCCATTGAGGTTCGGACAGATTTCACTTTTTGAGCTGACTTTTTCGTGGCGTGACCCGTACTCAGACGGCGTCTAGTCCTCTGCAAAGGTCTGTCTCATACTTCAATGCATGCATTTCAAAGGTCGTACCTAAAAGTGGCAGAGGAAGGAGACTTGTACTTCTGGGACGAGAACTGAAAAGTCTTTGAGATTCGCAGAATTGGGTTCCTGTGTGTTATTCTTGTAAATCGCTCTCTTTAGTTTATCCTGTATCAAGCAAAATCCCCATCTTTCAAAAACCTAGCAACCCTCACCTCCACATGCTGGGTCTTCAGGGAGCTAGGATCTACCAAGAGGGAGCTAGGATATATTAAGTGAAGTCTATATTCCACAACTTCCTCAGCATTTTCTTTAATCTTTAAACTGACGTGCATACAAACATGGTAAGGATCTACTTCACTAAGAACTTTGCATGAGCATGTGCATATGAGGACAAGGGCCGCTTTGTCAGATCCACACCCGACTTTCCCTAGTTTCCTTCCTATGTCCTTGGACACTATAAGCTTATCCCCGAAAAGTCCACTTTCTCGATGTGTTCTTCCTCTAATTAGCATCAGCCATCCGATGCTAACCCGAAAACACTTCGACAGCTTGACAGATTGTTTCCGAGCCTGTCGCGATCATGGCCAGGAAAACAGCGCTCGAGAGTGTTTTGCATCGGCTTCTTGAGCCGCGCCTTCCTAGGGCTCGTCAGTTGTCGTCTATTGCTTCGCGACTGTTTTCCGCACCCTCGTTCCGTGGGAATTCCTCCTCCGATCGCATTCTCCTCCGCGGCTACTTCGGCATTTGTCTCCGGGCAGACGTGGGGACTCCCCCGGCGACGGGTCATAAACGGCGCACACGCAGAAAGTCTCCTCATTAGGTATTAACAAATTGCCTGCGGGGTTTATTCGCCCTCCGCACGCCTGAATTCATCCACGCGTGTCCTTTCTTTCAACCTTGATAGCCCCGTTAGAGGTCGTTAGGCCGCTGTGAGCGCGCACACTCAATCGGGCCGAGTTTTTGGAGTTGCAACGTCGTGGCCGCGTCGTGGCTCGGGCTCCTTGGCCCGAGGAAAGTGCGGTCCAAATGAGTTTGTTGATCCGAGATTCGCCTCGTTATGCGCATAAGCTTTTAAGACATTCCGTTTGTTTATCGCCTTCTTGTGTTCTTTTGTGTTTACTTTTTAGTTCCTTTGGGGCGAGTGAAGCACTTTTCCCATGAGCCCGTTCTAGCGTGTTGGCCAAATTCTTTTAAAATCACGTTCGTGCTTACCGTGTGCCACCCTCCCCGCTTTTAGTCACTTGGTTACTGATAAGGGGGGGTACGTGAACTGTCCCCCTCGGATCCGGGTGACACGT
>KN168585.1:2546-20784 GCA_000757755.1 Steinernema glaseri
TGCAGTCCACTGGTTTTTCAGCACTTTCCTTAACTTGCTCTTTTGCGCCTATTCTTGGCACAATTATGTTATACACACTCCCTCGAAAAAGCTCAAACGATCGCACAGAAGCGCACCAGTCTCTGAACGCGCGCAAGCTCGCTTACCGCTGCGAATGGACCACACACGCAGTTTTCGTAAAGTTCGCACATTCGGGTAAATCAGCACCGCGCGGTTGTCTGCAGTCTTCCCCAGTTTCCTCGGGCTAGATTTATTCTTTTTTTGCTACTTCTTGGCTCAATCAGTAGATATCTAATTTACGCACATTTTGAGTGCAAATACTACAACACAGAAGCGCTAAACACTGCGCAGCAGCGCGGCGATTGTCAGAATAAGACGACGACGGATCGTCTCAATTGTAAAGTTCGGACGTTCGGCCGTGACGGACGGACGGACGGACGGACGCACATCTGTCTGGTGTAGCCTTTTATTATATGTTGGATAGAGGACGACTACACAGTCCAGATCTTTCATTCCTTTTCGAGTCTTTATAGTCCTTTATATCCTATCCTCTGTATTCTTGGTTAGTGAATCTAAGCCTTTCTCTGCTGTGGAGAAGGAGCAAGGACAACTGCTTTAACCTTTCCGCTCCTGCAAATGTCTTCCAGGTGGCAGACGTGCACTTATGAGAGCGGACGTCAGCCTAAATAAGATGGAGTTTAGCTAGGAACATTTAGTTCTTAATATCCCGGCAAAACCCAAGATGCAGTCCTACAAACAGATTTGTGCCTCATTAAACATCAACATGGACTTTCGAACTTAAGGGACACCGATCGCTTAAGTCGTTTTAAGACCTTTTACGTTGTCCTACGGTGTCTCCTACTTTCAATCCCCTTAACGATATAACTCAACTAAACTTCAAAGATTCTATCAGGCGTGATATTATGCTCGTTTTTACGAACAGCAATCTGATGTTTAGTTAAATTAGGTTTTTCGTTAAAGTTAACCACAGGCCAATGTTGAGTCCACCTGCTGAATCGCTAAATGTTTCGACAATTCCAAGAACGCCTACGTGATTAGCATCTGGTGACTTATCAGAAGTTCAGCCAATGTGCCTAGAGCTAACTTTAAGTTCTGACTGGCGTCGGTTCTAAGTTCTAAGCTCACAACATTCGATTAATGGGACAAATCCCACCATATTATGTGTGTTAGCCTGTACTTCACGTACACAAGACGTGAGAAGGCCGCACACACCACAATGTTTCTAGAAGTTTTTTAGAAGCACTTCACTTCAAGTACTTCACGTGCACCAGATGTCATTCAACCCGACCTGAGAAGGCCGCACTGTTTCTAAAATAAGGCCGTATTTCTAGCTTTTTAGAAGCCTTTGTCAGAAGTTCTCCCACAAACTGCTCTGGACCTCCGCCCTTTGCCACGACTTGTTTCTGTTTGGCTCTCGTTCTTTGTTTTGAAAAGGCCACCGCAATGTGGTTAGGGTGCAACGTGACTCAAGAACCCTGAGTCCACGTGCGAGCCTGTTATTTGTCTTCAACCTTCCATTGTCGCTATTTCTGGGCTCTAAAACCTACATTTCGTAATCCAAAATATGTGAATTTATATTGGGCGCCTATGTGTGCCTCTGCTTGTGAAGGAACCCCTCTGGTCAGTCTTTCCAATCTACTACAGCCTTTATCTGTTTTTCAAGCCATAGATAGATGGAAGCTCCTCTCCAGAGACCAACAATCGCAGCCTCCTTCCATCTGCACGTCGCCACACCCTAATTAACCTTTTCTCCCAAAGTACAACTTTGCACATGTCTAAGCCTTTCCTGCACACCCATTGTTAGTCGCCTATTTTGCGAACTTTCCGTCCAAGCTGCACTGATCTGCTTCTTTCCACGATTTCTCGTTTTTGTGTTTATCCTTTACTCTAATTTATTCATGGCCGACGCACGTGCGCCTTCAGGAACACATGTTCCTTGAAGAGACAGGTGCTGAGACCATCTGCGGCTTTGCTGCCGTCATAGGTGGCTTTTTAATCCAAACTTCTGGATACTTTGTCATCCCTTAAATGTACGCTCACATCTTATCCAGTGCTGTCACATGAATCCGTCCAGGGCAAAAGGAGGGAGTCCAATACTAAAGGGCAATATGGTAACTCGATTTGTTCTACCTCTTTCTAAACGGGAGCAGTAAATTCCGATTCTGCAGCGTAGTCCTTTTTTTGCTTTTTGTACGCTTGTCATCCCTGAAATGTGCGCTTACATCTTATAAGGAAGCAGTCAGAAGTGAGTAACTCAGATTGCAGCGGCACGTGGTGTATAAGTAGGTAAGCTCGAGTGGACGCCTGCACGGCAAGAAATACCTGCTAATGCTCGGTAGAAGAAGAGAAAGAAGAAGATCAAAATGGCGAAAAGTGAAGAAATAAGGGTAGAAATAGCAGTGTTCCCGGAGCGATGACTGCTGAGAATGACCGCTGGGATCACTATTATTTCTACCACTTTTTCGCCTCCGATCAACGGTTTTTCTTTCGGAATTTTTAGCTTCTTCTTTCTCTTCTTCTACCGAGCATTAGCAGGTATTTCTTGCCGCGCCGGCATCCACTCGAGCTTACCTACTTATACACCACGTGTCGCCGCAATCTGAGTTACTCACTTCTGACTGCTTCCTTATTACAACTTGTGCTTGGCTTAGGCTTACACTTAGCCTTGATGTTTTTGGTTCTTGAGTTTTGGCATTAAATTTAATTTTAGTCCTTTTTTTTGCTTTTTGTACGCTTGCCATCCCTAAAATGTGCGCTTACATCTTAGCCAGTGTCAGTCTTCACTCGGAGTTTGTTTCCATGACTTAGAAAGAGGTAGAACATTGTATTGCACCATTAAGGGGGCTGGATAGGTTAAACACAGGGTTTGGCGATAAGAAACTGCTGACTTATGATACCCTCTCTTGACTCTCGAGCTCGATTCAGCCAGGGTTTGGAGGTTCATTCATGGCTTGGAGATACATCCAGTGCTCGGAGTTTCCAACACGGACCTTGAGTCAGCAGTCTCCTATCGCCGAAGTTCATCTTTTTGCCTGTAGGTGTATAAAAACCATGTGTTAAACCTATCTAGCCTCCTCAAATGGTTCTACCTCTTTCTAAGTCACAAAGAAACAAACTCCGATTCTGCAGCGGCTCTATTCCAAAATTACTCCAAATTTACTCCTCCGTACAAAGTGACGCTGGATGAGATTTGAGCGCACAGTTTAGTGGTGACAAAGTGTCTTTTTTGTCCTTCTAAAAATATTTTTTCCCTCTCGCCTTGTGTCTTTGCTGACCTGATGCCTACAACGCAATTCAAGGACGTGTAACGTCATGCGCACTTGGTTCAGCAGTTTCGCCCCTGCATAACTACCTACGGATGAGTCACTTTCCACTACAGTATTTCAAATGTGTTATATCTTGGTGTGGAGTGGACTACTGCTGCTCCTGCTGTGTGACTTTGCCCACCAAAGATTGCATCCAAAGTCAGCTAGTATCACGCACGTTTCCACCCCCTATAGACTAATTACCCCACCCTCTCCACTCCTTCTCGTGACTCAGTGTCCCAGTGGACCTTCTTGCGAGGCAGTCACGCGATCCTCGCCTCACTCCACCTGGTCAGTCCCTCTTGGGTGGCGTCATTAGTTTTAAAATGACGAGTCTCTTCGCTGGATGCCTTCCTTGTGTTTGTGACGAAAAAAACATCGAATACCAAAGCGCCCTAATGAGCCGCCTTGCAACAAAGCGGTATGGAGACGCTTCTACTTGATCGTTCTCCCTTGTTCTCCCTTGGAGCAGAGGGTGAGAATCGTCGCCTTGGAGTGTCGGTCCTTAAAACAGGATTGTGAGGACCTTTTTTTCTCTTTTTTGAGTTCTTTTTTCAGTCCTACGTTGATGAAGTTTTGTTTGCTGGGAACGAATATAGCAGAAGTCGAGCAATACGAACATGAGCATCGAGATCGACCTTGTTTAGATTTTTAGCCAGTTCCCCATCACTGGCTCCCAGAGCTTTAAACTCATACCAGTTTCTCATACCCGCATATCCTCGGCTGGTCTAAAGGCTAGGAAAACGGTGCAATCTTTAATTTCCTTATGCACCGACGCTGTCTTATCTAGTGCGACTTCTCCAATTACAGGATGACTCATGACAGGGGCGTGGATATAATTAGATCCTTACTAGCCGCGACATGGAGAGTTATGTCCACTTCCTCCATCTCCCTAACTTGCTTTCCTCAGAGGCCTGTTTTGGCACTGAAAATGATTTTCCGTTGTCCTTGCATCTTTTGTGTGCGTCCTAGGAAAGAGTCCTGGGACGTTTAACGTTGTTTTGTCCAAGGATATGGGAACACTGCCCACAACACATAAACTGGGTTGAGTCCAGAGCCTTGGTGCTGGGAATGGAGAACTTCTTGTTTTCCAGTTCCATACGACTGCTTCTGAATTTCTCTGCTTCGGTGGGAAGGTGGCAGGGGCTTCTTGGAAGCATTCTTAGCGTCCAGACTGGAAAAATAATTTCTTCCCAGGCATAGAATGCATAAATGCCGCACTTCTTCCAATTCTTCGCCACTATTTGTGGCTACTGCAACCACCCAGGTTAGACCAGGAGAATGCTCATTCTCTCTTGAGCTTTTCTCAGGCGCGACCTTAGTCGGTGTAGTTTAGGATATGGGTATAATTTTGTCTTTTGTGCTTTCTTTTGCTGTCACGATGGAGAGCTAGCCATAATAACCTCTAATAGATTGTTTTGAGCGTGCCTTTTATTCTCTCCTGAGTTAGTGGAGATTCTCTTTTTTTGTCAGTACGAGGACTTGTCTTCCATGGAGTGAGTCATTCTAAAAATGATGGCTTACCCTGATGAATGCAGTAGCATTTCCAAATCCCTTTGTAACCTTATTGTCTTAGTGTCCTTTTAGTACATTTTTTACTCTATTAGAACTACATTACATACCTCCCATCAATCTGGTATCCGAGCGGCTCATTCTTTCATTCTAAGAGTCTTGCAGAACTGCTCAGATAGGCCCAAACTTTCACCGTGTTGTTCCATGCACAACTTATTTGTAATTGACCGCAATACTGCCACGAATCGACCATTTTTTAGAAACCAAAGTGGGGAGGACTGGTATGACTCTCGATATTTGCACCACACTAGCCCATGAATATTTAAAATTGTTTTAGTCCGGTAGGAGCCCGTTATTTGTCCTTGGAGAACGTGGGAGATAGAAGGCAGTCATTGAAAGATCTTTTCCATAACACTCTGTACACATTGCTACTGTAATTATCTTTGTGAGATCCTGCGCCATTAACCGACGTTTGTCCTTCTTCTAAGACATATTTCACGCTTTGCAACTTAAGTATCTGATGCTGTGATCTCTGAAGGTCCCGCTCTAATTGTAGAAATTACGATGTGACTAATGCCCTGTTTTCGTCTAGCAAAACTACTTTGTTTTTGAAAACTCAAAGGTCAGAACAGTTTGGCAGACCATTTTCTTCAAAATGTAGCAAAATCCTATTTTGCTCCTATGGGAAATACAGACTCTCCGCCGTGCCTCCGCTTCTACGTCAGCGCCCGGAAGTAGGAAAACAGTTTCCTAAGCCGTTGTTGTTCAATCTTTTGTCTTTTGTCCTCTCTGTTTTCCGCCCACAATCGATCCTTCCCTTTAATGTATTTCCACGCTCCTTTACCCACCCACAGGTTCCGTATTTACCCTATATGAACTTCGCCTCAGTGTTAAGGACGTACTTGGGACCTAATCCTAACTCCAGATGTCTGGGCGTTAAAAGCTTCTGGAAATCATGAATCACTCCAAGCCGCATATTCAATCCCTTAAACCCCGATTAAATATGTATATTGTTAGGCCCTTTTCAGAATGAAAGGTCGCTAAATGGAAGGGGTGGGTCTGCTTGAAGCAGTTTCAAAGTTTTTCAAAGTTTTCAAAGTTTATCTATTCCCACTCACATGAATAAACGGTTATCCGAAGTACTTCTTACTCTACTTAAAAAAACTTTAGAAAAGCTTACTCAACTTAAACAGTGTTTTTTAATCATTGCCGTCTTTTTCGGATTCGATTTTGTGGGGCTATGATAGATGAGAATATGGGACCTGTTAGTGATCCTGGGTAGGGAAACATCCCACCATATGTACTGTAAAGAAGCCATGGTCCTTTAGGACTTTATTAGGACGTTTGGACGCCAAAGAAAGCCCACTGCTTCTTCTCACGTCACCGCTCGTCATGTCTGTCAACGTACTCCACTCTTAAAGTACAAAGTGTTTTTTCTCGGACCCTTTTGAAGCTCTACCCATTCATAGCACAGTTGCAAAAAGCGATTTCCTGGAATGTGTCCACCCCACTTCTGCACCGTCTGCTGATCGACGATCCTTCCGATCCGCACGCACTCCTCCTTGTCCTGCGGCGTCTGTCCGGAGTAATTTTAGATTTTAATAGTGGCGTAATGACGTCGTTTTCAAGGTGCCCGAGGCCAGTCGCGTGTCTCTAACCCAACATCGGTCCAATTATGGCTCGGGAGTTCCACTGGAGTGCGACTCTAAATGTCGTGGGACAGGTGTCTTTATTTTTATACCTATTTGGGTGCAACACTGTCTTTGGCAACTCGGCCTCGAGATTGTACGGCTAGACGAGTTGAGTAAGCTTTTTGACAGCAGCTGGTTATGAGGAAAAAGGGTGAAAGGCTACCGTAGGACGTCAAATAGTCAAACAAAAGGCATCCATCTTCGTTTCTAGTTGGATAGTTAATGCCAGAGGGAAGATCTGATCTAACGGGGTATTCGAGGGTAATTGATGGCGCTTACCACGATGGTGATGGTTTTAGACCCATTGCGCAACATTGGTTTAAGAAACTTTGACGGGTAATGTCCCATAGGGCGACCATAGTAGCCTACCAACCTCTTCCCTAAGGAACCTCTTTGTATTACTCTGAACTTTGGACCTAAGAGTTGATAGAGACTGATGCCTACACGGAGTTTGTGATGAGCACGCCAAAAATAGCCATGTAGAAAGTACCTGGAAGTAGCTACGGTCAGTAGTCACATCAAAACCCGTAGGGTGAGGCGTTTTGTATTAAGACCATTAGCCTTCAATGGGAAAGCAGTCCACTTGAGCGTAAAGTTCTCAGAGTGAAATGTGGGGCTTGATGGAACAGGATTAAGTTCCCGTCCGCGTTGTTCTAAGAAGTCTCCATGGATGTCATCTGAGTCGTGAAACATCATTAGCGATGAGTCATTTTTATAGCTCTGGAGGTTCACAAGGAGCATGATGTGCTGTCAATAGTATCGATAATTGGTTAGGTATAATTCTTAATTGCAATCTTGTCTTTGGGATATAGTAAGGAAAAGCGTTTTCTTTTAAGCATTTAAGCATAAGCGAGGTCATGTAAAGTGCATGTACTTGACACTTGATACATGGGGATTACAAACTTACACTTTTTTGCTAGTTAATCCGCCGACCATTTCATCCTAAACCCATTATCTTCTAGCGCCTTTCCTTCATCATATTTGGCAAGATCAAATGATGTTTACCAAGTAGGTGGAAATAGACTTTTATAAGATTGAACTTTCTATTTCAAATGACGTCCTATGTCTGTGGGTCCGGAGTCGGACGAAGCATCTCCTGCATATCCTGCTGAAACCTTCCAATATTTATAACTTTCCGGACTCATGTCAGATTGGTCTTCATCTCCATAGCGTGCCTTATTCGTGCGTTATTCCACAAGTTCTCTGCACTCTTCGTCCGATCTATGCCATTCGTAAAGGGAGAACATCCAAAGAACAATGTCACACGAGGAGAACCTTTTTTGCTAGAGGTCAGTACACACAAGTACTTCTTGTGACTGTGATGTTAGTATTGTTAGTATTAGTACTCCTAACAGATTACGTTTTCCTATCAGGAAGCCATTGGCTTCTAGAAGTCGTGTTTCACACGCGATCTCTGGCTCATTGTGATACTAACTTGAAGGAGTGTTTCGAACCTTTTTTCGAGTTCTCAAGCCCGTTCCTGGAGGGATGAAGTCTCCCTCGTCGCTTCAGTTCTTCCTTTTTATCGTGACGGCGCCCAGCCATAAATAGTTCCTAGCCGGCCTGTCATCATTAGGGCGCTTTCCTCTCTTCGAGATTCGAAACACAAGCACAACAGTCTCCAAAAATACCTTGTTTACTCATGATGTCCAATTGTTTCTGCCTACTCGTGCCCTGACGAACCGTGAAAAGGGGATTCTGCTTCAGCGCGCTTCTTGTCATGGGAATGTCTTATATGGGAAGGTTTTGGAATAGTCACCATTAGACGCTCCGAAGCGAAGTCAGTGGTCATTTGATATATCCGTGTTCTGGACTTGGCTAAATTTGGCGATCGTATGTTGCGTACGGTCAGTGACTTTCTGGCCTTATACGTGACCTTCTTTGAGTTTTGACCCACTGCCGTGCACTGTAATCAGGGCACAACGTTTCGTTGTTGTGGCTCAATTGGCAGAGGACACTCTATGTAGGAGGTTCCCTCGTTAGCTACTCGCTTGTAGGCCCTCTTGTGAGCATTGAACAAAGACGCAGAGTGTCAATGCATATGTGGCCAAACAATGGTGGCGGGAGTCATATCTGTGAGAAAGACATCGGGAATATAGTAAACCAATCAACTCCGGTCGCATGCTTTTCTCCATTTCCTCTAACGAGATGACTTCCGCTTTTTTCTGTTCTACGGCCTTCTACGGCGCGACTTATATTCTAAGTGCCAACTATATTAAGTTACTTCACTTATTACCTCGATCAACGGTCTTAGGTCCAATGGCATTAGCTGCCAACTGTCGCGTTAGGCAGGGTAGTCAACACATGCAACAACTACTTTGCTTTTCCTTATAAATAGCGATGTGATTCAAGGATCCTCGTGTCGTGTAGGGAAATCATTCTTGTCCGCGTGCGTTCCTCGTTGTCCTCTACACCCTTGTAGAAGAACGCTTTTCGTGAATTGATCGTGTATGTACCTGCTTGAAACGCTGATTAGATAAGTCATATCAATAATACTGCAACTAACCTCTATAGCGCGACTTTTACCGTAGTTCTGTTAAAGATAGCCATAAAAGATAGCTTTATATGGCTATTTTTAACCTTTCCTACCGGATAAAGCTTATTATAGCATATTATAGCATACATTTGCTCAAGGCACTTACGCAGATCACTGTACAGTGTTCGGGTTCTACAACCAATCCCAGAGAGTATATTCCTAAGAGTTCTAAGCACTCCCTTTCCCATTCCTGGAAACGACACAAAAACTCCGTTAACTAACCTGTGTTTGCCTGCTTTCCACCTTACGCGCGACCTTTGCCTCTCTCTACATATACCCACACCCCTTCAGGATTGCGTCTCCCGATGGATGACTGCGAAAAGGCGATCTTCTTCGCGTCCTACAGGCCCCTCCACTACGTCCAATGGGCCCAAACACTCCTGGCAGTCCTCTCGCTCGTCGTCATCGGCGTCGTTCTCAGGAGGTTCTGGGTGAGAATGCCCGTCGTTCACAAGAACCTGAAGGTAGGCGCGTCACGGTTTCCCGATAATTATGGGAAATTCTTCAGATTCTATTGGTGAACGCCTTTGTCTTCTACACCTGCCACTCCGTCCTCATTATCGTGGCGCAGCTCATGAATCAGGTAGGACAAAGGACTGGTCTTTGGAGCTTGTTAGAGGACAGCTTATGAGAGGCAGAGATCACGGCTCGGTCCCTAAAAGACCTTCGGGCCGAGCCTCGAGCCGGGATCACTGGATAAAAGAGCATCGGTTCAGGCTTCTGCTGGGACCTGAAGCCTTCTTAATCTGGTTACCAAAATTTGGTTCCTAGAGGGAGCTCTCAAATAGAGGATGCCATGATATAAAAAAATGCGATTTACGGACAGCTGCGTACCTAGTAAAAAATCGTTTTACGTGCCTAGCACTGTAGTTTAGAGTGGTTTTGTGGCAATATGTTGGCTTGGTCCCTAAAAGACCTTCACGGCTCGGTCCCCAAACGACCTCCTAGCCTCGATCATGGATCAGTGGCTAGATGAGCATCGGTTCAGGCTTCTGCTTGGAACTGTAGCCTTCTAAATTTGGTTATCAGAATGTAGTTCCCACAGAAAGCTGTCAAATATAGGATGCCATGAGAGAAAAAATGCGTTTTATGGACAGCTACATACCTAGCACTGTAACTGTAGAGCCTACACTCTGTTTAGTCTTTTACTTGTACCTGTAGGACGTACTTCCCGTAAGAAGCTGGCTTTTGTTGCAGTCAGTTGCTGGAGGATACCTTCTGGTAAGTGGATTCAGAAGAAAGTCGCGTTAGGTCATTATAAACAGGATACCCTTAGGAAAAGATAATTATATGCATCTTTTGGACCCCACATCATCCGTAGGCAAAGCTGTTGCCCGTTTGAAACGGTTAACTTTATCCGTAGGAAAGGAGGTAACACCATAGATCCTTAGGCGATTAAGCCCAATTAAAACACATTTTCAAACGTAGCTTGTTTCGAGCATAAGAGTAAAGACTAAACGCTCTAATAGAGGAGCGCCTCTTCCGAGCGTCATTTCATAAAATTGTGACTTTAAATTACATTCAACTCTCGCACTCAAAGGTTCAACGATTACTGTCTCAAGAAGGAGCTTTCTTGGGACAATTAAAAGCCGTTTTCCCACTCAAGCAGCAAGTTTAGCAATGGTAACATCGTTAATCCATGAACCGAGTAAACCCAATTGAAAAGCACATATTCGCCTTTCCAGAAGGGGGCTAGCCTCTTAACGTATCTTATTTGGGTCACAAACCTTAAGTTTTCAGATCAAGTACCACACATACCACACTTCTTGCGACATCCTGACCAGAACACTGCCTTGCCTCTCCATCCGAGCGCCCACCTTCCTCTGCATGACCGGCTTCAGCATGATCCAAGTATCTCTGGCCTACGAGCGGACGATCGCGACCTATAGGCGCAAGAACTACGAGAAGACCGGGTGCAAAAGCGGCATCGTTGTGTCTGTGGTTACGGTAGGTCAGTCTATTCACGAGACAAACAAGGAAGAGTGCTCTAGTGGGTGACCATCTTCCTGCTGAACGCCTACATCTTCTACAATGAAGACTACGCCGGCAACAAGGTCTACTGTGGAGCCACTTCCGCCTACAACGCTCAGAAGATTCTCTACGTCACGTACGTCCTCCTGGCCATCGACATTGCCATCATCGTCTTCAACTACTTCCTGCTAAGGCATAATAAGAGAAGGCTGTTGAGGTTAGCTGAACGACCCAAGGATCTCTGTAAACTCCCTTCCAGCTCTCGCAAGAACAACAACAAGTACAACCTGAGCGACCTTTACCAGACACGCGAGAACATCCTTACGATGAACGCCATCCTCCCGATGGCCTTTGTCCACTCGCTCATCTACTTGATCTACCTGGGCACGACGGCCTTCTCGCGACTCTCCTTCGCCAACACGGAGCCCCACATCTTCACGACCATTCTAGAAGCGTGCTACGTAAGCAGAACATTCCTTAGCACAGCATTACGGTATTTGAACCTCAGATCCTTCCCGTCATCTACACCTGCGCCGTTCCCCTCACGTTCTCCCAGCTTCTCTACAAGATCCAAGCACGACGCCTGCAAGACTCGAAGCTGGCCATGAACAAGCAACCCAGTGAAGAGGCGGGCAGGAGGTACTTCAATCAGTTGGCGCAGAGCTGGGACTCCTTGGCTCGACAGAAGCAGAGGACTGCGTGGCAAGCGTAGACTGTCTGCAGACGTAGACTATAATTAGTGCACTGGTGTAGACAATAAAGATATGACATTCAGACTCGCTTTCTAGACAAAGACGAGACATCCAGTGTCTGAAAGCCTCCTCGTCGCTGAAACACAGACAGAGACACTACAAGATACAAACTCAAACACTGGATTCTGGAATCGAGACCTTTATTAAATAGAAGGAGCACTTCAACAACAGTAATTCTAAATGCACGTCAGTGATCGGCACCCGTAACCATGGCTTGTCGTCCTTGCTCGTCCCTCTCTCGCTGCTCCTGCGCCAGATGCGCCGTGCTGGACAAGAAGGCCAGCACTCCCTTGTGACACCGATTCGCGTAGTGGCCCTTCTCTCCGCACTTGTAGCAGGTGACGTCCTGGAGGGTCTTCTTCTCGGAATGCATGGCGGCCAGGGCAGCTGCAGCGCCCGTCGATATCTGGAAGTTCCTGGCGACTGTTGGTTTGGCTTCTCCGTTCCCTGTGGGCAGATGGGGACAGTAGGTGGCCTTGTGGCCTCGCTCGTGGCAGTTGTGGCAGATGATCGACTGGTTGTAGGGCTTCTTGTTGACGGAGCCTCCATCGGCGGCGGGAATGTTGAATGAAGGGTGCGTGTACTTGCACTCCGGCCCATCTGGACAGAATCCGGCGGCGTAGTTCGGGCATAGAACGCGCCGACGGTGACGATGCTTGCAGTAGGGTCCGTGGCGACAGAACCCTCGGTCGTACCAAGGGCAGTCCTTAATCTTCGTCTCGGGATCAATGTGCCTGAACGGGCACTCCTTGTTCGAGCAGGCGAGATATTTGCTGAAGAAGTAGCACTCGGGCATCTTGCTGAGATCGTATTCGTGCAGGAACTCGCACTGGTCGCCCTTCTTACATAGTCCTCGTAGCCAGTGCTTGCATACGACGGCTTTGTCCCCGATGATGTGGCGTAGGGGACATACGTTCCCTAGTGGGCACAGTCCGTGCTCGTTCTTCACACAAACTCCTCGGCCTGACTTGTCCATGCCGGGGAAGGGCGCAGGAAGGGCGCCGATCTGCTCGAAGAGCGCCGTCTCGATGTCCACTCGCTCCTTCTCATTGTTGGTCAAGAAGCCTTCGAAGGTTGAGGAACTGGCCGCCGCGAAGGCATTCCACTTCGAACGAAAACTGGGCGGTATCACTGTCATATCGACCTGGAAACAACACTGACTTTAAAAAGTTAAATCGAGCTTATATGGTAAAAAGCGATGCGATGCGACGCGATATGCATTGGTCAGTGTCAGAGAAGCACGCGAAAGACACCGTAATCTTCAATTTCCAATCACAAAAAGTAACAAAGTTCCTAAACAGGGCCAACAATAAATTATACAGAGGGGAAAACAATATCGAACACTTCATCGTAATGTGCAACGAAGTGGACTTCGACGTTCTCCTTGATGAAGTCGGGCAGGTCTTCGAAGTCCTTCTCGTTCTCCTTCGGCAGAAGCACACAGTCCACTCCGGCACGTTTGGCGGCGATGATCTTCTCCTTGATTCCACCCACGGGAAGCACCTTTCCTGTCAGCGAGACTTCTCCCGTCATAGCTATATTCTGCCTAGCTGGCTGACCTAACGCCAATGACATCAAAGCGCTGGCGATGGTACATCCAGCAGAAGGTCCGTCCTTTGGCGTGGCGCCCTGAATCAGAAGAGGATTATGCTGAAAGACCGTCATTCCTTACCTCCGGGACGTGGACATGAATATGTGCCCTCTCGAGGAATTCGTTGTCCGGGTACTTCCGCATCATCGTGTTCTTCGCGACGGTGTAGGCGGTCTTCATACTCTCCTTCATGACGTCGCCGAGATGTCCAGTAGCCTCAAGGCTTCCGGGTTCGCCCAGAGGTTGAGCGGAGGTCTTTAGGGCGCCGGAGGCTTCTACAGTAGTGTGCACCTCCTTCTCTCTGTAGCGACGGCGAAGAGAGGCTTCTATGTACAGGGCAGATCCTCCCATAGCCGTCCAGGCAAGGCCCATGATGACGCCAGGAGGTGTGATGTCGTAGAGGCGATCGCTCGTGAATTTGGACCTTCCGACGTACTTGGACAGATTCTCGTTGTCCACAACTACTACTTCTTTGGGATCTTCCTCCTTCCGGCCGGCGATTTGGAAAGCGGCCTTTCGGAATATCTAGAAGGGTTTCTCACACCACGTCCACGACAAGTTCACTCACCCTCTCAATATGTTTCTGCAGATTGCGAACTCCAGATTCCCTACAGTACTGCTTGATAAGCGTCTCCAAGGCGCCTTCCTTGATTTTCAGCTGGTCTTCTTCCAAAGCACTAGATTATAACAAATGGTTCATCTGCAGTTCAAATAGTTGCTTACCAGTTCTTACGGCACTGCGGAACCAAGTAGCTCGAGGCGATGTTGAGCTTCTCTTCAGCAACGTAGCCAGATACTTCGATCATCTCCATACGATCGCGCAGAGCTCCAGGGATTGTGTCCAAAACGTTGGCAGTGCAGATGAAGAGAACCTTCGATAGATCCACAGGAACATCAAGGAAATGGTCCAAGAAGTTCACGTTCTGCTCAGGATCTAGCAGCTCAAGTAGGGCCGAAGCGGGGTCTCCGTGATAGCCTAAGGGAAACTCATGAACTCCACTGTACATCGGGGAACCAACCAGCACCGCCGATTTTATCGACCTCATCGATGAGAATCAATGGGTTTTCCGTTTGCACCTTCTTCAAGCACTGGATGATCTTTCCTGGCATCGCTCCGATGTACGTCCTGCGATGACCCTTGATTTCGGCGACGTCCGTCATTCCTCCCACGGAGAAGCGGAAGTACTAAATGATAATCAGATTACTGAAGGAGCCTTCTCAAACGTAAATGCTCAGCTGAACGCCTCCACTCTCAGAGCATCGCTTTTTTGGCCTCCTAACCCCAAAATACGATGAAGAAGATGAGTTAAGAAAGCAGTTCCTTACCTCTCTGTTCAAAGCTCTCGCAATCGACTTCGCGATTGAAGTCTTTCCAACTCCAGGAGGACCATGGAAACACAGAATCTTTCCTCCTACGGACTTCTTCAAGATGGCAACGGCGATGAATTCGAGGATGCGCTCCTTGACGTCCTTCATGCCGTAGTGGTCCTCGTCGAGGATCTTGATCGCGTCCTCCAGGTTCATGTTCTCCTCCGACGTCTTTCCCCAGGGAACATTGGTGAGCCAGTCCAAGTAGTTTCTCGAGACGCTGAACTCCGAAGAGTGGGGATCCAAGAAGTTCAGCTTCGTCTGCTCCTCCTTGATGACCTTCATCGCGTATTCCGGCACGTTCAGGCCCTTCAGTCGCTCCTCCATCTTCTCGATGATGGCCGACTTGTCGTCCTTCTCGATGCCCAGCTCGCGCTTGATTGCTTTGAGCTGCTCGTTCAGAAGGTACTTCCGATGCTGGTCCTGGACCTTCTTCTCAACGTCCTTGTTGATATCGTGCTTCAGCTTGGCTATCGTCTTCTCCTTTTCCATGAGGAGTAGCGCGGCTTCCAATCGGCGTTGAATCTAAGGTAAAGTGTTCAATCACTATCTTCCGATGTTCTTCTTCAGTTACCACACTCTCCTCCATAATTCTCTGTAGGTCGACTGTATCCGCACTTTGAACGAGGGTGGCGACCAAATCACAAAGGTACACGGGGTTGTCGATGACGTTCTGGGAAGGGTGAAGGAGCAAATTGATCTGTTGACCAAAGAGAGTGTTGTAGGCGACGACATCCCGGATGGTTTGGACGATCGCTTGCATCGAAGCCTAAATATGTGTTGTTCGAGCTGTTAAGGATAGGCCAAAGATAACCTTCATTTCGACGGTCCTTTCGATTGGGTCCGTGACCACATTCTCCGTCTTCGCCATGATGATACCACGATTACCTTCTTTCTTCTCAACGAAGACATTATCCTCGGGATCCTGCTTCTCTTCCGCCTTCTTCTTAGATTCGAGCGACTCGGCGCCTTCTTCCTCTATCACGACCTGCATCTTCGAACCGCCCAGAATGACCTGGGAACCACGAGAACCACGTCCATTTCGCCTTCCATTGAAACGTCCACTTCGTGCCATCATCGCAGCCGCATTGTGAATCACAGCTTCTTCGTTGTCTTCAATGGACTCCAAAACTCTAATCCTTCGCAGAGCGCTGAGCACTAGCTCAACCACGGTCCCCTGGTCTCGCATCTCGAGAATTTGGGCGAACGACCCGACTGGGTACAATTCGCTGAGAGAAGATACCGTTTCATTCTTGTTTCTAAAGGTCAGAAAATTGAGAACTCGAAGATCATCAGATAGCCTACTCATCGTCCTTCTTCACGAAAACTCCAACGTAGGGCTGACGCAGCTTGACCTTCCGGCGAAGCAGTTCCTTGAGATGTTCGTCTGCCACGATCTAAATCATTTCTGAAAATCGAAACTAAACTAGGACCTACATCGACTTTCTTGATGAAACCGGGAAACAGAGGATACCGATTGATCGCAATGACCGGGACATTCGGCCAGTTATCGGGAACTGTGATGGTAGATGGCGTCTGGAACGAGGAGTACAAGTAGATAGCACTTGAAACTTATATGCTATTACCGCTCTAATCACCTCATCTATGAGATCTTTTTCTTCTTTCTCGAGGGGCCTCGGTTCGGGAGTATCTGCAGGGTCTCCGTTACCGCTGTCGTTGGAGCTGAAAGCAAGAAGGGAGTTAGATTGCCATTTAATATCCAAGGTTATGAAGCTTCTTTCAGAATTTGAGCATGCTAGGCGATGATGACACCGTAAAGCCGTAAAATAGTAATATCTTCTTTAAATGAAGGCCTTACCTGGAATAGAAGCGCCCAGGGGTAACAAGAGGGAGTCTTGGTTGAAGAGACTGTTGTAGTGGCTGGAAAGAAGCAGCCAGAGTGCGGGAAACTGGGCGCTGCGCCAGAAGCGAAAAGCGCCTAGCTTGACGCAAGCTTCGGAGCATAACAATACTGAAACAATAGTTTACAGGATGGTACAGCAATGACGCGGAATCCAGCACGAAAATACAGCACGAGAATCGCGGGAAAACAGCTAAACGCTGCAAACTATCAACACGGCCAACTGTTCTAACCTTATCATGAACAGGTTTGCGCAATGAATCATGGAAAGGAGACAGAATCGCGCTGGAAGCAATACGGATTAATATTTACAAGCAAGGCTTAATAATATAGGTCTAAATAACTCTCCATGGGGTCCATTTTCTAAACAGGGTGGGGGAACACAGAACAAGCTATGTTGCCTCCCTAGAATCCCTCCAGCTGATCTCTCCAGCGACCTGGGAAGACACGGATCACTGAATAGTACCTCATCAAGGAATAAGGCGCAAGAAGGCGAGCCAAATAAGTACCAGAGGTACCAATGAACTGACGCAACTCAAAAGATCTCCATGTAAGCCATATGATACCAAAGATACCGTCTTGTCGGCATCAGCTTTTCACATTGCTCACAATTGCTCCAATTGCTTTCCGGAAATACAGATGGGAAAAAAAGAATTAATTGCGAAATCTGTCGCACAGATGAGTAAAATCTGCAGCAGCCTCCAACTGACCAGCGATCGTATCAGAATGCGCGCGTCCTGCCACTTGGAAAGATCGCACACTCATTCTTTTCGCGCCAGAGCTCCTCCTCATCATTAATCTACAGTAATTTGAAGTTACAGTGGATCCACTTTCCTAAGCGAACATAAACCATCGGAGGGATAAGATAACCGCGAGTAAGACCGAAATAACCACACAAACTGGAAAGGTATACGGCAGCGATGTAAACATTTATCCGCCCAGTGAGTTAAACAATAAATTAAACGCGAATGTATTAAATAATTAAATAAGGAGAAACATAGAAATCTACTTGTTCTTCTTCTTTTCTTTCTTGTTCTGGCTGGTAGATGGTGCTTGAGCCTCCTGCTCCTGCTCCTTCTGAACCGGTTGCCACTTAATGGGATTCTGTCGGAAGAATCCCCAAGGAGGCAGTACGACGAGACAGGAGATGACGAATCCAGCGAATATGCTGAAGACGGTGTGTGAAAGGCGCTGAGTGAAGAAGCCAACGCCGAATCCGATGATTCCGGACACCACGAGAATAACCTGGAAGAGAAGAAGATATCAGTGGAAAAATGGCAATGTCAGCTGAACCTACTACAACAACATGCTAGGCCAATCTCCAGACCAGCTTAAAAATCGTGTATGGACAGTTTGAGAAAAAGACAGTTTGAGAAAAAACAAAATGGGACAGTTTGAGAAAAGAAAAGGACAGTTTGAGAAAAAAATAACCATGATAAGGTACAGTTTGAGAAAACTGGAGGGACACTTTGAGAAAATAAAAAAGACAGTTTGAGAAAAAGAGGAATATTTCATATTTGAGAGTCTATTTTTTAAAGTATGTGTGTTTAGAACTTCTCAATGTCGGTGTTCGGTCATTTTGACCGGAAAAAACATTTGGCCGAACTGACGTTTGATCGAAAACCAAGAT
>KN168590.1:0-10278 GCA_000757755.1 Steinernema glaseri
GGCTTGATGGCTCCGAGGATTCCGCGAACGAGGTTCTTCTTGTCGTTCTTGGTCATAGAGTTGGACTTGAGCTCTTCAACTAGCTTAGGCTCCAGCACAGTGGATCCCTTGTCGAAGTAGTAGTCCACCATCTTAAAGTATATTCAGTCAGTCCACCATAATGGCCCTCTAGACATACCTTGAAGAAAGACGGGTTCTGCTGCTCCTCCATGGGCTTCTGCGAGTCGGAGATCTGGTCGTGGGCATCGAGGCCGGTGCTCGTCGAGAAGCATCGACGGGGGATAGCGGAGCGCACCCCGGAGCGAGCCAAAGAAGACAGCATCTCGGAACGCTGCTGAAACGAGAATACAACTGCAGCAGCTCGACGGTTCAGTGGCCTTCATATCTAGGTAGATATGAGGGGAGGAGCGCGAACTGAGTGCACGCACGAAACCAATCGGCCGCCGCACTATCACGTGGAGAGTAGGAGTGGGGAGCCCCTTGCGTACACAAGCAGACTACCCTCCCAACTAGTGTCCGCGGTGCGATAATGCGTCCGGCATTCGGGCTTTTAAACACTTGCAACGCCCCAGAAAGTCAAAAATCATCTTACCACACCATCCCACCTCACCATCTGCGCTACACGAAAGATGACCAAGCGACGACCTGCACGTTATCTACGCCGATTACGGTGAAACTGTTCCTATTCGGGAGAGAAGGAGAGGGCGAAAGCGTGCGCCCGAATGCATGTTACAAGGCAACTCAACCGGTGGGGTGAGCGGCGTAATGATTGCATCAGGACCGAGGGGAGCAAAGACCAGCGAGAGCAATAATCCTGGGCGAGAAGCAAAAAAATTCACGTACGCGGGACATAAAGTTCTTGTTGCCTGTGTCAATAGGCAAGCGGGGGCACAATGCACAGGGCTACGGTAGGACAGTCGCTGCAAGAAGCGGGCAACTGGCAGCCTCCTGGCTCTCCGGTGACGGACGGCAAATGAAAATTCGCCAGTCTCCGGCATGACAAACATGAGTGGAGCCGCATCACGCGAGCGAGAATATGAGCGAAAGAAAAGACAACTCTACATCCCGAGGCGTCTCGACGAGCGAGCAGACACATTCACGGAATGGGCGCCGCCGCTCTCGAGCTACGTTTTAAAGGCCCACCGTGGACATGGTGGAAGCAGTCTGGACATGGTATACACCTCCACGTGTTTGTGCGCGGTCTCAGGAAGATCTCTCAGGAAGCCCGGATTTGTCGTGCGTCTGTGTCTGTTGGGCCCAGTGTCACGTTCGTTGGCATTTGAGTGTGCGAACACTTTTCGTTCGCTGACGTCACACGGGAGTTCGATGAGCGAGCGCACTGGCCGATTGTCGCCTCCGACGCCACGTGGCGACGACGGCCTACAGCCAACGGATCGCCCATGGTTGCATTTACGAGGAAGTGCACCGACGATGATAAGCGCACCGACCGTTCCGGCGACGCTATTTCAGTGTCTTTCAAGTGCTCCGCGGTGCCTTCTACTATACAGTCTGCACAGTCACACAACGTCATAGATTTATGCAGGGTTATAGAAATTCGAGAGATCATTCGGGATCGGGATTAACTGCGAAAGGAAGGAATGGTCTGCATATGGGTGATGGGTGTTACTCGCTTCTCTTGAAGTTCCGCGTATTCAGTAGGGGTTGCCCTGATCTGTGTTCGCCACCTCCTCGACGATGTCTTGGAAGACGTTCTGAAAAATAACGCATTGAAAGCGTGTTTCAATGAAAGACGGAGAGTTCGTGGTTTTCGATGCTCTCGACAGGAAGTTCTGTGTTTATCGCCTCGCGAAGTGATCGATGTCGTTTGAATTTTGAGCCATTCCGAACAGTGGGCAGTGCGCGGGGATAGCCCACACTGAACGGAAAGCGAACTTTCCGTCGCACCCAAGGTCGTTTCCTTACGCTAGACATGACCGCCGTGGTCGCCGAGCGCAACGCGCTTTCGTGCCCGAAAATAAACAGCTCGAAAAACCGGTTTTTGTCGGTGCGAGTTCCGAGAAAGCGTCCTGTGATCGCTTGCTCTTTTTGAAACAGAAATCAAGGACACTGCGGGCGCATCGAGCGAGTGTTTCGGTGTTTACGAGGGATCAATTGGACTGAAATTGGAGCTTCTCTTTGCATGGATTTCGCGTTGTGGACTAACTCGCGCCGAGAGTCAAGCCCGCTGTTTTAATGAGAATCCAAGAGCCCAAAAAGTCTCTTTTAGCGTTTTCACAGTCTAGTGAGAGTGCTTAAGTTTTCCGATGTTTAGCATTTGTGACTTGAATCCTGAGCAGTTTAGCTCATGTGCGTTGCACACCACTGAATTCGTTGTGTGAGCATAAGCACGCAGACGATAGTGGGGATTTGACGCAATGCGCTTAACCCTTACATCAGCTTCCGGTTGATTGTCGAAGACTGGGGTGAGGTTGAACGAGAGGAGCTTGGCCTCGTTGTGCACCTCGTTGGTGACGTTGACCGGCTTTACAGCATTGGCATATCCGTCGGCGCTGGCACGGACAAGGTACTGGCCCGGGGTGAGCAGTCGGAAGTAGTCGCCGGTCTTCCCTGCAAGGCTCTCCTTATATAGGAGCACATCCTAGCACACGCTTACAAGTGGTGACCGGATGCTTGATCGGCTCTTCGGGCTGGCCAGCGGTGATGTTGGTCACCCAGATGACGGCCTCCGCGATCGGCTGCTTCGTGACGTCATCAAGGACAACTCCCTTGATTCCGGTGTGTGCCTTAATTGATGTATTGTGTCTGTCTGGTGATGCTTGGCGCGTTCAAGTACCTTCCACATGTAGGCGAACAGTGACTTCTTGTTGTCTTCCCAGAACTGAGGCAGCGTCTTGGGGTCGGGGAACTTTTCGCACGACATCTCCACGGTGATCTCGAAGGTGTTCGTGGCCAGGTAGTTGAAGTCCTGCATGCCGCCGCTCACCGAGTACCACTTGGCGCCGTTGGTGATGCCGCCCTGGCGCGCGAACGCGTCGGCCGCCGTGCCGTCACAGGGCGCGTGGTCGTTCTTCGCCATGTGAGCATGGTTAGAGGCGTAAGTGCGCGCGAGGTCCCTTCAACGAGAATGCGTTAGTGAGACGACGCGCGGTGACGTCAGTTTTTTTGCGCCGAGGTTGAAAGTGTTTTTGCGCCCGCCGTCAAGGAGATATGGACACGATGGGCCGCTGCTAACCTGAATGTCGTGTCGTCCGGACTACGTGCGTAGACGCTGGATTGAGGCATGCTGCTTGAGTCGAACGGGTAGTTGGCGACGAGGTCACCTTCGTGGAAGTTCGCCGAGAGCACGAACGGGGATGAGAGGATCCATTGACCGACCGCGAGCACTTCCGGCTCACGCTGCAAAATGTCTCCGTGAGTGGATTACCGCTCAGGACGCTTTTGCACGAACCGACTCGGAATCAGTAAACAGCTCCATCAAGTGGTCGTAGCGTGGAACCTGATTCGCTTCCAGGTTGTAAAGTACTGAGTCTAAATCGGGGAAGTTCCTGTTCAGGTCGATGCCGTTGACATTCGATCGACCCGTGAGCCAGGCGCGCTCGCCGGGAGCCTAAACCCTTGTACTACGCTTTCCGAACACCCGAGTCGGCTTACGGTATTGTACGCGGTCTCAAAGCCATCGGGGTTCATGGACGGGAGGATGTGAAGGGTGGTGTGGTTGAGGAAGTCGAGGACCTCTTTGTTGCGGTTTCTGATGCCTTCGCAGAAGTAGGTGGCCAAACGGAGCAGAAGTTCTCGTCCGACGGCCTCGTTTCCATGCATGTTGCCCACATACTTCACGTCGGGCTTCACTAAAGGTGCAGTGTTAGCGTAGCTGCTGCGGACGGGACAGAAGGCAAACTAACGTTGAACGTGTTGTCCGGGCGTGGTGGAGAATTCGATGACCAGCAGTTCGCGGCCCTCCACGGATTGACCAATCGAGTACAGGCGCGTGTGGTTGGGGCATTGCTCAGCTGTCTTTACCAGCAGCTCGCCCAGGTCGTTATAGGGATGGTACTTGGTCCATTCATCATTATCACTAACAGCGAGGGAAAGGAGTGCGCAACTCGCGAGCGAAACAAGAAGCTGCCAGCCGCCAGCCTTCATCCCAGCGAGCTTATCGAATGCGTCGTGGTTCGGCTCGTCGCTCGGGCCTCAGTCGACGGCACGGCTTGCGCGTATGTCCGTCTTCCATTTAAGCGCTTTCCGTGCCCACGGGCCGCGGCCGCGGCTGCCGCGTCCAACCCCGTTATCATCTGTGAGTGTCTCGGCGCTCGTGCACTCCTTCGCGCTCCGACGTTTCTTGGTCCGCGGCCGCCTCTGTTCCGACCTCCCGCTCAGCTGGCCGGCGCCTCGGTCTATTGTCGGTATGTTGCTGGCCGAGGAGCGCGGGCCCTCTTCCTTACCGACTGCTGACGTCACGTGTCAGCCAGGCGACCCGTCGACCGGATGTACGGGGCGGGCGATGGATTACAGCCAGGTCATAGCGCGAATGTATGTATCGTAGTCGGTCGAGCTGAGTGGTAAATGTGAATTCACAGCGCCCAGCAGCACCAACCACCAACTCTCTTATTTGCGCTTCCGAGCAGCGCCATTGGTTTCGCGCGCACGTGACCAGTTTTTCAAACTCATTTTCCGCGTTCTGCAGGTAAAATAATGATCGATGGAAGCAAGGAGATCCCGATAAACCATTATTTGCCTTCTTCGTCCTCCGATCAGCTGCCCGACCGCAACGTTATATCGACCGAGTGTCTCGCCGAACTGTTGCGAGCACGGTCGCCGGACAAAAAGCTGCTTATTCTGGACTGTCGCGCAAAAACCAGCATAGACTATTCTCTGGTGAGTAGATCAATCGTTCATTAAACCGCAAACGCCCGCACATACATAAAACACACTCCCGATCGGAACTGATAATGCCGAAACCAGATTGAGACCACCGGCGTCGATTGCTCGCAAAAAGCGGCCTCAGTCAGTAGTCCCACTACTTCTGCCCATACGTAAAACATTTGCCTCGCTTCGATGGACGACATTTCGGCAAATGTCACGGGTTGGGGACATTAATTCTAGGAGAGTCGTTCCCATTTTCCAGTCCATGTGGCTCTGCTTTATGGAAATTAGCTGAACTCCTTAGTCAGTGAAATATTTAGGTTGTTCGCGGGTCTAAACGTCTCCGATTGCCTTCCGTGCTGCAACGAAGACTGCAGAGCGGGACTCTGACGGTCACCTCGTTGTCCTCCCAACTCACCACAAATGAGTGCAAAGTCATTCTCGTGCCCGATTCCATCGCCTCCAGTTCAGTAGCCTCCAAGGTATATGATATTTTGGCCAAAAAGGACTATTCAGTCGCCTTTCTGGCAGGTGAGTCCCACAGGCATACGGTATTGGCCACGACGAGCCGTGCTGCTTTTAGAAACACCAGCTGAGATCGTGCAGACACATCCGGATCTAATTGACGAAGTCGACTCCAACGACGAGAACATAATGAATCTCTCCCGCGAGCCCCTTCCCGACACCTCGTTCATCTTGCCCTCCTTTGCCGCGCAGAACCGCGACCGCCGGAAAGAGACTGATCTATTTCCCGTGCAAATTCTACCGTATCTCTATCTGGGCAATGCGGATACGGCCGCAAATCGGCAAAAGCTCGATGCGTGAGTTCTGTGGCGTTAGGATTCCCTTCACAGACGTCGTTTCAGACATGGTATCCGCTTTATTGTAAACGTCACGTCGAACCTGGCCAACACCTTCGAGGAGGACAGTCGGTTCCACTATCTAAAGATAGCCGTGGACGATACGTGCTCCCACAACCTGGCCGCCCACTTTGACGGTAATTTCATCAAAGTCACGCGTTATAAAATGTTGAAAAGGGCATTTGTCTTCAGAGGCCATCCAGTTCATCGACGAAGCCCGGGCGAAAGGCAGCGCAGTGCTGGTCCACTGTCTTGCGGGCATCAGCCGGTCGGTGACCATCTGTCTCGCCTACCTGATGCACACGATGCACAGCTCGCTGGAAGACGCGTTCGACCTGCTGCTCAAACGCAACGGCATGATAGCTCCGAACTTCCATTTCATGGGGCAGCTGACCGACTTCGAAAGGCAGTTGGTCTCGGCGCACGGTGCTCCGCAGGAACCGTCTTCGTCCTGTTCCAACACCTCGTTCAGCAGTTCGTCTGAATGACTCTGCCCTCCCAGAGTGCTCCCGCTTTGTCGGGAGACGCATTTTGAAAGCCGCATGTGAGATGATGATCGCATGCCTATCATGCACACGAGCGATAAATTTGTAGATATTTGCAATTTGCTTCCTCGTCCATTACTGCATTGTGTGGGTCGATTGGTGCCGAGCGCTCATTTTCCTTTTGCCTTAATGACGCCGACTGTGTAATGTCTCGGCTACTGGGATTGTTAAGTGCAGTTGTGCTGTCCGGGCAATGAGAGCGACACGGGGTTGTCTCCATCCCTGCTCTTCCCCTTCTCCAGGGCACCGCTCGCGATCGCTATCGGAGATGCTTTTAGATGGAACGGAAATCTCCCGCGCTTCCGGGGCTGGGAGGCCGTCACACCGAGAGCCAAAACGTTTCAACTTCCGGCGACGAGCGAACAGTTCAAAGAATAGATGCTTCACAGCACCGTTCTTCGTGCACTACCTGTCTCTGCGTGCAACCTTGGCATGGATGGGTGCTTTGCCGGGGACACCGTTTTATGCAAATGAGACCATTTCATGTGCTCGACCACTGAAGTTGAGGTCAAGAGGCCTCATTCCGCTCTTCCATTTCTGTAAACACCTCGCCGTCCATCGCACCCCATTTCAAAGGACACATTTCGAAGGCTTGAACGAACGTAGGGAAGGAAATGTGGGGGCCGAAGATAGCTCTGCGGGGGATAAGGACTCTCGGAAAGAATTATAGCATAACGAAGGGGTTGTGAAATAGCCTCTGTAATCTGAGCCCTGAAAGATCCGTGCTGCGCCTCTTCACATCGAACGTAGACGCGTAGTGGGGAGACAAATTCCGTAATGGCTGTTGTGACGTCGTAGAATGAAATATTTTAACAACATAAACAACGCGTTTTACCTGGAAAACAGAGCTGAAGACAAAGAAGGCGTATGAATGAATCAGGCTGAAAGAAACAGTTCTCTTTTTGCAATAACAAGACCCCTTCCTCAATGCCTATTCTAGTGAAGCGGTGCGTAAAAGCATGTGACACGCTCAGCAGAGTCTGTCAAATCGGGCTACGGTAACTGTAACTAGGCACAGGTTTCCTTCTACGACTGTGTTCAAGACCCGACGCCACAAGGCTGATACCGTAACCCTAAATGTGCGTTGCTACAGAACGTTTAGCTTTTATTGCAGAAAACCTCTCCGTGTGCCCTTAACCAGCGTCCTTAAACACCGTTGTTTGTTCTGGCTGGAAAAAAGCTAATGAAGATGTTCGCAAAGTGCGTCCAACCGAGACTTATTGCCATCGTTGTCCGCGGATATTACGCTGTTAGCGTCGGCGACGTTCCGAAGAATGATGACAGGGACCGTTCGGACACATTGCCTCCCGTGATGAGACGAGATGTAAGTGCCAACCTCTTCTTCGAATCCATTTTCGTCGGACCATGAATGATGGCCATGTTGTTTCCGCGTCTTTAATTATTATAATCAATGCTGAGCACCGCCGGCGACATACTCCCGCTATGAATCGTCTCCGCAGTTCTTGTTTTGAGGCTCGTGAACAAATTGAATAAATCATGAAATGGACATGAATCGAAAACACATCCGATATACTGCCTGAACCATGTTCGCGCAGTTTCCTAATTCAGTTCTGAGCGAAATGAACACTGAATGGAAACGTTTTTGCGCGCATGAAAGGCCGACTTGAGCTCATTAGCAGCGAGTGCCCTCAAATAAAAATGCGATTCCCTCGAGCGACGACGCCCACACAGAGAGCGGAAGCACTGAAGCCCTAATAGACTCTGTCGAGCGAGAAATCGGCTAGGGCAAAAACTCTCGAGCGAAAAATGCGAATCTCAGCGGGCATAGCTAAAAAAATTGGTATGCCAGAAGATTTCGTCAGCTTTTACGTAAAACAAGGGATATTTGAACAAAGGGATAAGCGAGATGTACCTGGTGACGAAGGTTGCTTCACTCATCTACTGTAAGGTTGTTTTGACGCAAATGGGGATGAGGGACGTCAACACGTGCTTGGCGTTAATGACGCTCACAGGTGGTAGACATCAGAAACATGCATTTTCCCCGCTGGGAAACATGGCTTTAATGGTAGTGCTAAGCTTCGTAAATCGGTGGTGGATAACAGGGAACAGGAACTAATCGCAATTAGACGTCTTACTCACATCAACAAGGATTAAATGGTGATTGAACAAATCCTAACTGTGGCGCTCGCGGACTCACGTTTTATTTAGGACTAATCATCAGCTGACTTGTGCTCGGGTTGCATCATTATTAAGCCAAAGCTCATAATCTTAGTAGCCCACTAATTGTGGGCATTGCGCATAAATGGTGATAGCATAAATCCTGGCTCTGTAGAGGGATGGAGCTTAAGTGGTCTAAATAGTTCGTGGCATTTGAATCACACATAATTAATCCTTAAGATATATAGGCGATTGTCTGTGAACAATAGCTTCCTGTTCAGAGTGTAGAGATCCAAAGGTGTTGCAAAAAAATGTGATGCTTTCTATCGGCAGGGGTCTTCACGAGAACCTTACCACTTGTCATGTCAGTTTTGGCTACACATTCGAAGGTCGGTTAATCAAGGTAATATCAGATGGAAACACTTGGGTAAATCTTTGCAATGCAGCGCCGCTTCTTTCAGCCGTAAACGAGGACAATGACCCAATAGCAAATTACAGTATCCGAGATTGACACTTTAGTAACACGTACCAGTGCCCATTATCATGTGAAAAAGGCAAGGAGTGCTTTTCTGAACTAGCTAGTGTTGTCTACTCAAACTGCATGTACTAACAATACAGTAACAGAAAGTAACAGCTGACAAAAAAGCAACATATCATGGCAGTTCGTGGCAGTTCTGCATATCGTGGCAGAAGCCGGATTCTGCAGAAAACTGAAAGAAACTAGCGCTGAAGGCATGGGTACCGGTGCCTTTTTTGGAGGAAGATGCAGCCCATGTGCAATTCAACACCACTGACAGGACTGATCAACTGAAGTAAAATTGCTATGAAACAGGAATTACAGGAATTATTGTGGACTCGTAAATGAGGTTTCACTTGTTCGTAAATGAGGTTTCACTTGTTCATACTAATGTATCTTCATGCGATATGTGTGCTTCTGTGGCTCAACTGCGGTTAGAGCAAGAGTGATGTGCTGATTCCCGGGTCTCGCACAGCCCTGTGTCGAACCCGCGAGCTCTGCTTGATGGTTCATCGAACCAATTAAACAACTATGTAGAGAGTGTGGCCAAAATTGTGATAACCCTGGTTAACGACAGATGTGCCGTTAAGATGTGTACGTATCCCAGAATCTGTAAGGTATGATGTATCGGTATATCGAGGTGTACCAGAGTGGGAAAAGTTGCGGTTTATCGGAAAGGGGTAGAGATATTTCATCATTCATTTCGCTCTGCCTGCAATTTTGGAGGTACATTGCCAAGTGAAAGAAATATTTTTGTACTCGTTTCTGAAACTTGTGATAGGGTGATGTTCCGACAACGTTAGGTATAAACTTGGCTTCCACCATGAAGTAATTCTCAGCCAATGGTGCCTTCGAGTTCTTTCGCTCATTCTGCTTACTCATCCACTCATCCGCTCAATGTTAGAAACCCTCCGGCATCAACGTCTCTTATGGCTCCTACATTCCATTCCGCTGTAATCCGTCACGGTCATTCGCAACTGATGCCACGTCCACCGTATTCCCCCGCACTCGCTCTCCTCTTGCCCCTTCCCCTAATGTCCTCGCATCAGCTCATCCTCCTCAACCAATCACGGACTTCTGGCAATCAAATCGAGCCCCGCGTCCAGTTCACAGTCCTATCGAAAGTCCAGTCATTGCCTAACTAACTGTTTAATTAATAAATTTGCATGTCAAAATTTGGGGGGGGGGACGGTTAAAAAACGGGACGTTTAAATCTACAGGGGCATGGTTCAACCCGACTAGTGCCGCTGTGCCGTTAAGATGTGTATGTGTCCCGGAATCTGTAAGATATATCCAGCAACTGTACCAGGGTGGGAAAATTTGCTGTTTATCGGAAAGGTGTAAAGATATTTCTGTATTAATTTCGCTCTGTTAGCTAAGGTGTATTGGTGTATTGCTAACAGAGGAATATTTC
>KN168590.1:16528-39975 GCA_000757755.1 Steinernema glaseri
GTCCCGCCCGTCCGTCTGTTAGTATCCCGAGACCGAACGTGCGATTTTTGTTGTGCGGAGCTTTCGGGTGACCCGGGTGGCCCAACCCGTGACCCAAAAAAGCATATTTCGAAATCCGTTTCACGACTTTACATGGGATTTCACTCAAGGCCAAAGTCACCTGCTTTGACCCGACCCGGCCTAATCCTACCAGTTAGTATGCAAGTCGACGATTTTGCTACTCTTCTTTCCCAGGGTTTTAAATGATGATATTTTTATTCGCCTCACAGGACGGGAATTGTCGTGGTTCTCCGAGCCATCCTCACGGCTTTCTCATGGCACCGAACGGCCGCTGTCCGACCATTGGAGGAGCGAGAGAACGCTTCCCACTTTTGTCTGCTTCGATTTCCGGTGTTTGTTGATCACAAGGCACAAAAGTATGCTGAAGCATGTAAACCGTATATTTGTGCCAACACGTGCATGTCTGCTGATAATAAGAAGCGGTGTCTATTGAGGCAACGTAGATCACAAATGCAAATTAAGCATTTACCTCGCCAAAGAATACATTTCCGCGCTGTTTATTATTGCCATAGAGTAGAACAAGAGGCGGTGGTTATGGGTATAATTCAAATAAGCTGTGATCCACATACATACGACCACAAAATGAAATCCGCCCTCCGCACTCTATTTTTCATATTGTTAGCACTTTAGTGTTGCACCGAACGTCGGACGACAAATTTGTTTTTGAGTATTGTTTCGATCATTAAGAGCTCTGATTAATCTTCGTTCCACTTTTCAATTAAGAATGCAAAAATTTCTTGTCGTTTACTGTAATTCGGAGTTGGAATGCTACAGTACGCCGTCGGAAGATTTTACGACTTTCTTCCCAGGGCTGCGTTGCAGTCCGCCCCTAGGGGGCGGGATCGCCCTCTCCTCATTCGCTGTTTGCCGAAGGTGTCGAAGAAGTCGCTTTTAAGCACTGCCCATTGAATGCGCTTGCAACTTCAATGGACGGTCAAAAGCAAAAGCGCTCGGGTAATGCCGGACTAGGTCCTTGTCGCCCCATCAACATGGTGTGCCAGGACGCCTCCACTATGTTATTCCATCTTTTCTTCAATATGTGTGTTCATTCACTTTTTTACCAGTCTAAACGTTAATCTTCGTTTTATTAACCCTTCCCGTTGAGAAATTAAGTGAGCGTGATACACGGCACTTAACAGAAAAAGTGTGGGATTCCGTAATACAGATAGAATCTGATGAAGGAACTGATATATGGGGTTTTGAAGTAGGGTGATCGCGTAATCTGATGCAGTGAACAGCTTGTATTCCCTTTTAAACCGGGGAAAATTCTGTTTTGAAGATGTAGGCTTAACGGTTCAGCATGTTCCCAATGTACAATACTTCTTTTCTGTTGATCTTACACTGTTAATTACCAGTCCCTGGTATAATATGCCCGATTAGAACCCTCTTCGCACACGGCCCCGACACTATGCCAAAAGTGAACAAAGACGCGCGAATGACCGCGCGCTGTCGTCCTTTCCCTCTAATTCGGAACACGTGTACATCTTCTGGCAATAAAAGAAGCCGTCTCCATCGGTCTCCGGGTGGCACCAAATGCAAATCGCGCATTCGTCAGTGTTACTGTACACATGTCGCCGCGCTTGTCTGCGCTACAGATACCAGATAGATCGCAACGGTGTGCTTATCCGGGCCTGCGTCAGATATGCTCTTGCCGTTGTTGTTTACATGTGTAATGCTTGCAAACCCGAACTTATGGTTCAGCAGATTCAGATCGACAATCCAATGCGCGCACTGGAGTGTGGATGAGTCATAACGTCACTGCATTCACCTACCCTTATGAAAGAAAGGATTTACGCATCCATAAGAATGAAAAGCAGAATCCGTACTTTGATCGACTTGCTATATAATGTGGGTCTTCGTAAGGCTGACTGCAACTAAAGATTACTAGTGTTGGAGCGAACGTCACTTATTTTTCATCTCCTTTTCAAAAATAGCATCCTGCTTTCCTAAAGTATTTGATTTTTGAACCTTGGGTGGACACCTATGAGTAGTCCACAACCAGGCCCAATCGATGATTTAAGACAAAACTTCAAAAACGTCGATAACTCGTGTTCATTTCCGTTCCACTCTCCGATCAGAGATGCAAAACACCCCTGCCGCGTTCTGTAAGTCACAGACGGGATGCTGCAGTATACTGTATGCAAAATGTTTTTTCATGCTTCTCCATTCCCAGGTCTTAAAACGATTTCGTCGTTCCTTTCTGTCCATCGTTCGAGTCAGCTGATCGGCGACAGCTTCCGCGACGGCGGCGGCGGCGGTAGCGGAGGTGGGGTGCACCCGCAGGTCTGAAGTCTTCTTGCATGTGTCTTCGCGTCATTCTCGCGCTCGTGCTTTTCCCATGGTGCCGAAGTTGTGCGTTTAGCCGCCGTCCGTCCATTGAAGGCGCAAGTGAGCGGCTCCCATCTTTGTCTGTGTAACAGCCGCATGGAGAAGGAGCGAGCGAGGGAGACGGGAATGCACGGGGAAGGCGCTCGCTCGCCTCGTGACACGCCCCGCCGACGCCGTCCGTCCGCCGCTGCAGCTGCTCCTATCTGCGCTGCCGCTATTTGCCGGCGTGCCTCAACTGTGCTTCTTCTTCATGATGCACTTCTTTTCGCGCGCGCGCCCTCCTGAATTCGTGGATCGTGCCTTCGTGATTTTTGAGATATTTCGTGACAGCCTTGTTTCGTCGTTCTATCGATTCGCTTGCAGAGCAGCCGACTAACCGACTGTCTGACGAATCGAACATGTCTGGCGGAGTAAAGAACCGTCGCATCTCGCTCGGATCGCCTAAGGATCTGAAGGAGGTGCACTTCTTCGAGGAGGAGACCATTCCCGACGTCCCTCCTACCGGTGCTCGCGTGAAGGTTCGTCGCATTTCTGTTTTTTAATCATTCTTCTCCATTTTAGGTCTGCTACGCAGGAGTTTGCCTTACTGATCGCGAGGTGACCAACACGAAGCAGGCTCGCATCACCAATGGCATCAAGGATACCAGCCTCTTCCCTGGTTTGCTTATACTTTTAACGTTTAGTGTCATTTACGATGATTTCCAGGTTATGAAGTCTCTGGAGTGCTTGAGTCGTTCGGTGACAAAACCAATCCCGAGGAATACGGTCTTAAGATCGGCGACAAGGTTATTGTGTGGCCTACCGATGAGATGTGCTCTCACGGCTACGCCGACTTCGTGATCGTGCCCGACCTTCAGTCCTTGATCAAGGTGCCAGAAACTCTCTCCATGCACGTTGCATCGATCCTCCCTGCCGGAGCCACCTGGGCCTTCTCTGCCATAATTCATGTATGTTTTGCTAACTTTTCGCACCGAACATTACAAATTTCCTTTTAGGCTCACCCCATTGTTGAAGCCTTTGTTAATTCGAAGAAATTTTGCAACATTTTGATTGTTGGTGCCGGAGGTCTCGGCCTGTGGCTTCTGAAATTGGCGAAACATTTTCTGGCTGGCGCTCCCGAGCGAAAGGTGAAGATTATGGTTGCCGATGCCAAGGAAGAGCGTCTCTGTCTCGCGGAACGAAATGGTGCTGACTTCGTCGTCCACTGGGATGATTCAGGTTCACTTTAATCCCCCAAAACCTACCGTTCATTGTTCGGGTAATTAAAGAATTCGAAGAATACCTCATCATGCGCACGAAGGATGTGGCTCCCGGTGGTGTGCAGGTCGTGTTCGATTTCGTCACTTCTCCCCGTACTGTTACACGCTCGCTGAAGTGCTTGGCCGAGGTATATTCACAGTGACATATATATGTCTTATGTTTGGCCGCTTTAGGGAGGTGTCCTTTACGTTGGCGGTCTCTCCGGACTCGATGTACAGCTTCCCATTAAGTTGGTCGCCCGCAACAGACTGGCCATCATGGGAGTTACGCGCGGATCCATCGACCAGCTTCGCAAGCTAGTGAATCTGCTCGCCGAGGGACATATTGATGCGCCTGACTACCGAGTGTACCCGGTCGACCAGGCTTCCCAGGTTCTGAAGCAGCTTTCCATGTCCGAGGTCGAAGGACGTGCGATCCTCGAAGTCTGCGACCCCGACACCGCTCTCCAGGGTTCCGAGAAGAAGGAGGACAAGGCCGAGGAGAAGCCGCTGTAAAGTCTCAAGCATTTACATTTTTTTGAAGATGACAAATACGGTATTCACCCCGGCGTTTATTATGTAGATTAGGCTTACACCATGTCCATACAGTTGTTTTATTAATTTTCTAATTCTAAATGTCTCTAGACATTTGTTTTCGTTTACGCCATCAATAATATATACCGTGTATAATCTGGTTGTTCACTGATTTGTTCAAGCTGCGTTGTTCCCAAATGACGTAATCCTTAATGAAACGTTTAATCGGCTCGATGGATGAGGAGTGTTTCGAGGGAGTTCATTTGATTATTGCGGTTTGATTACCGAACGGAGGAGATATCGGGTTACGCGTGTATAAATGCTGAGCCATTCTGATACAACTGCGTACCGGTCAGGTCAGTCGACCATTTGACGCATTCTCTCCTCCCTTAATTGATTGTGCTGTATGAAACATCTGATTCTCTGACTCATTGTCTTTTTCTCGTTGTCGTCGCGACGGGCGTCGAAAATGACACGCGGCTTATGCAGGCGTCACCAGTGCGGTCAATACGCCAATAGCATGAGGAAGAAGAAGAAGGTGCCGCGTAGTTGCCGAAATCGCGCGAGCGGGTTGAAGGGTCCCTCACTGCCGCCCTCTTCGATTGGGCAACTTCCTTCGGATATCCATATAGCGACCGCGGTGAGCCGTTGACGGCAAGTCTCGGCCTTTTCCCTTTGCTTCTGTACAGGTTGCGGCGATTTGTTGTCGTTGATTGAACATCGCGAGATTCGACAACGAAGTACAAGTCAAGACGACTGCTTTAATCGATCTGCCTCGTGGTATTACTCAGCGAGTCCGACATCTGAAAAGTTCTCTTTCTATGCCGTCTAAAGGAGACCGGCAATCTCCTTTCGCACGTTTAGCATTGCTTTCGCACTTTTAGCACTGTCCCGTCCTTGCTTATATTCACCGATGTCATTCGTTTCAGGTTATGTAAAAGCCGCCATCATGAATCAAATGAATCAGTGGGTGCTCACTCCTGCCGAAGCTCGCCAGAACGATGGGCAGTTCGAGAGCTTACAGCCTTCCAATGGATTCGTGACCGGCGATCAAGTTAGGCCTTATTTTATGCGTTCCGGATTGCCACCACAACTTCTTGCTCAGGTAGGCTCTTCAGCGTGCGTTCCTAGATCTTATTATGTTTTCTGTTAGATCTGGTCACTTTCTGATCTTACCAAAGATGGTCGCATGGACAAAATCGAATTCAACATCGCCACCCATCTCATTCGGAAGAGTCTGGCTGGTTTTCCTCTCCCTCCTCAGATTCCCGACAGTCTGATTTCTTCGGCGAGGCAGCATTCCATGGTGCCTCCACCGATGGCTTATGTGCCACAACCCGTCACACCACAACCTTATCCCCTAGCCCCGACGGCGGCTCCCGGGAGGCCACCTTCTGTGCCAGCGAGTTTCCCGAACAAAACGCTCTCCGACTGGACTATCCCGCAATCCGCGAAGTTAAAGTACAGCCAACAGTTCAATCAGCTGGACAGTAGTCGTGTGGGGTTACTGACTGGAAGTAGCGTCCGAGGAATCTTGGCCCGTAGTCAGCTTCCAACTGCCATTTTGGCCGAAATTTGGAATCTGTCGGACGCAAACAAGGACGGCTGTCTCAGCAACGAGGAGTTCTGTATTGCCATGCATTTGATTGAAATGTTCAAGGTACTCTTTCTCTGTTGTAATTGCATTCCTGCAACTATACACTTTCAGATGGGATATATGCTTCCACCGACATTGCCTGACGAACTGCTGAATATGTGCCATGTTGCCATTAACAGCAGTTCTCCTCTGCCTGACATCTCACAACCGCCTGCTCAAAAAACCCACGCATTAAAGACCTTTGAGGACAAACGGAAGGACAATTACGATCGTGGTCAAGCTGAACTGGATCGTCGTCGTCAAGTTCTCCTGGAAGAGGAGGAGCGACGGAAGCAGGAGCTGCAAAGAAAGGAGCAGGAAGAAGCGGCTCGAAGGGAAAGGGAACGCCAGGAACTTGAAAGAAAGAGGGAAATGGAAAGAGAGATGGAGATGAAGCGTCAACAGGAACTTGAAGAAGCTAGACAGGCTGAAGAACGCAAGATCAAGGCGGAGAAGGCCGAAGCTCGCCGAAAACTAGAGCTTCAGCGACAACAGGAGCTGGATCAGATGCGTATTAGGAGTCTGGAGGTTAGCCGTCTTCTCCCCACTTACAATTAAGTAATTCGTTGAGCTTCAGACGAACAAGAGAAACGAAGAGGAGAAAAATATGCATTTAAAGCAGCGACTGAAGACTTTAACTTTCCAAAAACAGGCCTTAGACGAGAAAGCCGTGCAATTGAACGACGATATTACGTCTAACCGTAACGACATCATCACGATCACCAGGGAGATTGAAGGCATGAAGGAGAAAAGGGACCGCAGCGTTGCGGCTATCAACATGCTGGTGACGAAGACGCAGGAGGTCCGTTTTCCCCATGTTTCCCGCTGTAATGTATCTCAAGCTGTTGTAGCTTTCCATTTCCTGTCAGCAAGTGTCCCACCAAGTGCTGCAAGCTCAATCGGACGGAAAACTGTCCAACGACCAAGACAAAGAGATCAAAGAGACCCGAAACATGATCGAGTCCTCATGTCAGACGGTCGAGATGCTCAAAGGCCAAATTCAACAGTACGACACAAACATCCCCCAACAAAGGGCCATACTAGTGCAGGTAAAGTGCATTTTGTCGTTGCGTGTTATACGGAGAACTGTTCTCAGCGCACAAGCAGCAGAGATGAGGCGAAGGCGCAGAACGGCGTCGAAGAGCAAGCCGTAAACACCCTCCTTTGCGAGATAGAGCAAGCGCAAAGGTTACTCAGAGAACGGCTCGCGGCCACACGACCATCGGCGTCCACCAAATCTCCCGTTTCCGAACAGTCACCGGGTGAGTCGATGCATATTCCCAGCCGATGATATATCCGCGCTGCGGGTGATGATTTCATTTGGAGATAGTTGATTAAAGTTCTATGATTCAGCTTCTGACACACCGTCCAATGTCCCCCGTTTCAGACATCGTTAAAAATACGACGGCGCAAACGGCCGGCGCATATTCAATCTCCAGTGGAAGCAACGCGAACGGCGCTGTCAACCTACTGCCATCCATGGACGCTGCTACTGTGAAGTACCGTGCGCTCTACGAGTTCATCGCCCGCACCGATGACGAGCTGAGCTTCCAGCCCGGGGACATCATCCTTGTTTTTGAGGGTCACCCCTCAGAACCGGGTTGGCTGGCCGGCCAAATTCGCGAGAAGGTCGGATGGTTCCCTCAAGCTTTTGCTGAACCTGTGGTTGTGACCAATCCGGCTGGAAAGGTTAACATTCGCAAGAAGGTATCGTTGTTTTTATTTCAAATTTTATGGTTGTGTCTTCTAGTCTGTGCCCACGTCGCCCTCGTCGGAGCCTCTCGAGAGCATTCTAGAGGAGGACACTACGGCCATCAGGGACTCTACTGTCGGAAAGGATCTGCCCGAAGCTCTCCCTGTGTACGATGACGTTCCCGGCAATATCCCAGCGAGCAACGGGGTTACCAGCAGTGTAATCTGCAAGGCTGTCGCGCAGTACCAGTGGAAGGCGCGCAATCCCGATGACATGAGCTTCGCCAAAGGAGATGAAATTGAAATCCTGGAGAAGCAGGACATCAAATGGCGAGGTCGGCTTGCGAACAACAACAGTGTTACCGGATGGTTCCCCAAAAGCTACGTAAAGGTGGTGGAAGAGGCGGAACCGAGTGTTTCTCCCAGTGAGCAAAAGAATGAGGCCGTTGCTGTTCACCCCCTGGCCATGTACGACGTGGTTCCTGACACGACGAAGCCGGCGGACAAAGAAGGATCTACTAAGAATGGTATGCAATCGTTGATTATTGATGCTGGATAAGCTGCAGTTTTCAGAAAGCGGGGACTGGTACATCGCTCTGTATGCGTTTGAAGCGATCGAAAGCAACGACTTGCCATTGAAGCCCGGAGACCGGATCTGGGTCACGGAGAGTTCCGACGACTGGTGGAAAGGAGTTTCCAATGGAAAAGTGGGAACATTCCCGGCCAACTATGTTCAGAAGGAAAGTGTAGTCAAATCCGCCCCGGGAAGTCCCACTGCAGGTAAGAATGGCCCGTCCATAAGCCGTCATCATCTCTGCCTTGTAGGGATTCTCCAAACAGGAGTTGCTGTCGCTGCCTTCGAAGCCATGGAGTCGAATCAGCTCAGTTTGAAGGTCGGCGACAAGGTTACCATCTGCAGCAAGTCGGAGAACGGATGGTGGGAAGGCGAGAAGCGTCTGGAGAACGGAGAGCGCGCGACCGGTTGGTTCCCTGGAAACTACGTTCGTGTCGACGAGGCCAGTGCCAAGCCTGCAAGCTCTGGAGAATCAGCTCTGGCTGACGCGCTCTTTGACTATGCCGCCGCTCGCGAGGATGAGCTGAGCTTCAAGGAAGGCGACGTGATCGAAGTTGTGGACCGTTCGGACGTTCAGTGGTGGAAGGGTCGATTGCATAGTGCTCCCAACTCGGCTGTGATGTTGTTTCCTTCGAGCTTTGTCCGCATCCGGTAATAATGTTCCTTTTACGTCGACATAACAGTATTTCTGGCTTGTTTCTTTCAATTCCAAATCCTACGGTAGACCGCACTTACGCACTTCCATTCTCTTTCGGCTTCCTCTATTGTGTATTCCTTAAGAGCTTGCAACCTTTCCACTTCTATTACTTAGAACTACGCACTTAAGAGATTTTTGCTTTGCCTAGAATTTATGTGTTTGCCAACTGATAAGTTGTTTATAAAGAATAATTTATTTTCTTCGTCGTTTGAGCCGTAATGATTTCGTATTTGTTTAGCGAAGGAGGACTCGCTCGAAAAATGTCCGACCCCGAACAGTCGAAGGAGGCGACAAAGTTTCTGCGACTAAAGCAGGTAGGAGTTTGGGAGAATCGAGGACAGGGTAGTGAGCTGAGGCCTTCAGGAGTTGCTGGAGACGGAACAGAAGTACTGTAGTGACCTGCTCATGGTCCACGAAGTGTTCCTAAGGAGACTGGCGCCTGCATTTGGTACGCGTACGGTTGGCAAGATCTTCTTGAACTGGGAAGAGCTGATTGCGATCTCGCAGAAGTTGATTAAACATTTAAGTAAATCACCGCCAGGTAAACCGTTGCGGTCGTTCTCCTTCTAAGAGTGTTTTAGGCACGGTGTTCGCAAAGTTGGAGCCTCGTCTGCAGGCTTTTGTCGAATTTTGTGGCAACCAGGTCTCCGCCATGGAGGAGCTGAACCGCTTGGAAAACGAAAACTTGAACTTTAAACAGATGTACGTCTGTTGCTGCCAAGACCCAAGTGTTCGTGGCCTGTCACTTGGATACTTCCTTTTACTGCCCATGGCCAGGGTCACCCGATATCCACTGCTGTTCGAAAAAATGCTCAAGTGCACGGACAAGAATGATCCGCAGTATGATGTATGCAAGGACGCCTCTATCTTATTCATAAACAGATTTTTTCAGGTTTTGGACGGGGTATACAATATGCTCAAGGCGCTTTGTTCGGAGGTGAACCAGGCTATTACTGAAGTAGAGAACATGAACATGTTATACTGGAGCCAGCAGTCTATCGTATGCGACGCCATAACGCCCAAACTTGTGTTCCCATCTTCAACCCGCTATCGCTACCCTCGCGTTTATCTCCATTCGGGTATTCTCTACAAACTGCGTAGTAAGAAGATGCTCGTGGCCTTGCTTTTCAATGACTTCCTGCTCTTCACCACACCTTCCACCACCATATCCGATGTTGGTCCTGCATGTCGTTCCTTAATCAACCCATATTTCAGCCTCAATCATTCAAAATATCGAAATCGACTGATCTCTGCCTTAACATGTACAAAATGCCCTTGATGCTTGAAACACTTTCCATTCTCCCTCCGAAGGAGGAGGACGATGACGGTGCGCTCATACTCAAATCTGGTTGGTGGCAAGACACTTGACGAATGAAAGACGACCATATTTATAGAAAACAATCTCATTCACCTTAAAGCGCCGAACACAAACTCACGCAAAATGTGGGAAAATCAACTTACGAAGGCGATTCAGCAGTGTAGAGAAGTCGTCAAGCAGCAGACTACGAGTCCGAAGCGACAGCAGAGGACGCAGATCGGGCGTCTGCTTTTGGAGATTGCCGAAGTCATCAACATGGATGTAAGCATCAGTTCATATAGATATGGATTCGCTCCTGAGTCGAATCTGGTTGAACTAGGATCCAGTCGACTTAAAAGCGAACACTCATCCCTAGAAAACGTCATATGCTCATTTCAGCTGGAATATCCGTGCACTTGTGAGATGAACCTCTCGCTCAGTGTCCCCCAAAAGGTCTCACTCGGTCCAAATCGTACGCAAGGAGCACCCATCTGTACCACACAATTCGACTTGTACGATCAAAATGAGAGGTTCACGGTGGGCTTCTTCTTCCCGAGACAGTTTACTCCTGACGTCTGTGCAGGTAGCGGCGTTCGGTGACTAACCGTACCATTATTCTTATACATCTTCAGGAGAGTTCACCATTCCGATTGAGAATTTGCTCAATGCTTCAGTTGCTCATCGGGGCCCAATTCTTCGTCAGATCAACATGCAGAAGAGCGATCTGGCGAAGCCAGTGGGCAGCGTCATCATGAAATTTGTTGTCCAAATGTACAGTTAGCCAGTTGTTGTATGTAACCCTACTCATACATGTCATGTATTTACCCAGACCTGATCCCTTGTCCTTGTTGAATACCGTCCATCTTTACGAGCGGTTAAAGTTCAAGACAACAACACCGTTTTTTCTCCTCGCTATGCATTCCGTCCTCCGTCGTAGTTTGTAGCGGATGTTATGCGTCAATAGCGCCATCAATCAATCGGAACGTTTAACACTTACGAACTGACCATCACTGTTCTAGCGTTCTGGTGCATCTTTGGACGTGTGTGCGTCTCCCTGTTGAAAGGAGTCTCGGAATATTCACAATATTGTTACGCTGACTCAGCATATGTTTATCACAAGGTGACTTATCTCTGTACACTATCTGTTTAGTTCTTTTTTTTCTGGCACAGGGACTCGTGACCTTTAAATTGATCAGTAAATCAGGCGCGCAATTGGGTAGCTCGCTCTACATGAAATCCTGGCTATGGCCTGTCCAAAATTCGAGTACTATATTTGAGAATTGCATGTATTTCTCAATGCTACATCCAAATCTAATTCGATACGTAAACGAAAACGCCGCTGCAGTGACATTAACCAGCCTAAGGTCTGCAATTGCAGGTGACGCGCTGGCCACACAGGTCGAAACTCCATTCTCGGAAGTTTTGTGATGGCGTGTCATGACTGCGGTAAAACAGAAGAGTCTCCTCCGTCCGAAAATGGTCATATCGCGACTAGCCTTTACTGACACGCCCCGCGACTGATGGAATGTCTCCAAATATGAATAGAGTTGGTCGGTTGCGTGATCAGCGACTGATTCATGTTCACGAAGGTTCAGCCGACAAAAATCGGTGATCATTTCGAGGGCCATCCTACGGAAATTCGATCGATCGATTCGCGCGGTCGTTGTTTATCTCAGCTCGTCTTCGCGACTAAATCGCGTGCGCGTTGATGTGTCATCAAACGACGTTCTCGCTACGTTTGGCCTTCTAGTCCGTTCCGCTCTGCACAGGTACGGCCATGTCCTTCTTTGGCTTCGGCCAGTCGGCTGATATCTCGATCACGCTCGACGACGATGACACGAGGAAGCGGGCGAAGATTCGCGCAGAAGACGGAGGCGGGGAGATGCATCCACTGTTCTACGACGGAGAATCCATCTCCGGCGAAGTGTTAATATCGTTGAAAAAGGCGTCGCAGAAGCTGGAGCACCATGGAATAAAGATTGAATTCATCGGTCAAATCGGTACGTTCCTGCTCTTTCTGGATACATTCGAAAGCTGAATATTCTAAGCTCGTTATTTTTAAGCTTGCTAAAGTTCCGAGCGAAGTAAAAGGCGGGAAGACTAGTATTTAAAAACAAAATTGTGTTCCTATCCCAAGCAAGTTAGACGCTTTCAGAAGTATACTATGACCGAGGAAACCAGCATGACTTCATTAACCTCGTCAAGGATCTCGCGAGACCCGGTGAACTGACCCAAAACGCGCGATTCAGATTTAGTTTCCAGCAGGTCGAGAAGCCCTATGAGTCCTACGTCGGGGCGAACGTGAAACTGAGGTGAGTATCGACTCGGGTTAGATCACAAAGAGGACAAATGGTTTAGGTACTTCTTGAGAGTAACAATCATCCGACGGATCACGGACATCGTTCAAGAGCGAGATATCGTCGTCCACACTCTTTCCAGCTATTCCGATGTGCATTCCAGTATCAAGATGGAAGTGGGTATCGAAGACTGTTTGCACATAGAATTCGAATACAACAGGTCGAAGTAGGTTTTGCCCTGAACGACTAGAGAGGATATCTTTGTATTTAGGTATCACTTGAAGGATGTGATAGTTGGCAAGATCTACTTCTTACTTGTTCGGATCAAGATCAAGTACATGGAGATCGCCATCATAAAGCGCGAGACCGTGGGCTCAGGGCCCAACATCTTCAACGAGAACGAAACGATTGCGAAATACGAGATTATGGATGGAGCTCCAGTCAGAGGTATGCAGCTATATGCTGCCCCTTGGTGCATATGATTTGCAGGCGAGTCCATCCCAATCCGCCTTTTCCTTGCCGGCTACGACCTGACGCCTTCGATGCGGGAGATAGGAAAGAAATTCTCGGTGCGGTACTTCTTGAACCTGGTGCTCGTGGACGAAGAGGATCGTCGGTATTTCAAACAACAGGTGCGTTTCCTCAACTCCACTGTCTTAAGACCGTTGGCTGTCTAGGAGATCACTCTGTGGAGACGAGCGGAGAATCGTCGACCTCACTACCCACTCGGGCTGGAGACCAGCGCAAATGCTGCAGAACAGGAGACGAAGATGACGATAAGCGAGAAGGAGGTTGTGGTGTCGGCGACGCCCGAAGCCAGTATGTGCTCGGAGAACTGCCAGGAGATTGTAGCCGATTAATAGGGATACGGGACGTTTCAATGTTGTATATTTAAAACAGTATTGTATGTTGTGTATTTGTTGTTATTTTTATCCTTTCTGTGCATTTCCGGATTCTACTAATCTTATAATTAAGAATGTAATTTAATAAAAGATGGATTCTAGGATATCCGTATTTGACTTTGAGCTCTTATTATATTTGACTTTGAGCTTATAGATATATGCTCCTCGTGGATCCTTCCGCATCTGGATCCGCTGGATCCGTCACAGGGGACCAAGGGTGAGCTTGATGGATCCAAGTCCACAAATTATCATGCAAATTATCGTCTAGATGAATGCATCGGAGTGGCTTTTGAGCTCTGCGTCGTCATTCGCTTTGCGCACTCTATTATTGATTTTTGGCTAAAAAACGGACGCAGCCTGGGGATCTTTTCACGTATAGCTTAGCAGCCGCTAGTGGCTTTTCTTAATTGTAGATGTCTCCATTATGCCTTGCGCACTGTTGCTGCTCCTTCTGCTGCTATCCTCCTCGTGTTACCTGCACAGCGACGCTTTAGACTGCTACTCGTGCTTCACCGACTCCAGAGAGTCCCAGTGCTATTCTAACGTGTCCGGAACGGCAACGGACACTTGCCTCTTGCCCACTGCCTTCTGCCAGGTGTGGTCACTGGTGGCCGAGTCCGACGGCCTCGTCTACATGTTCGAGCGCGGCTGCACGGAGAGCTGCAGCGACGGATGCGTTAGTCTGGCCGACATCGAAAATCGCTTTGCAAGGTAAGGGCACCACACTTTGTCACAATCAGTGCGTGGCGACGATGATCCTCAGGCGGTCTCCCTCGTGCGTCCCCCTTTTGTCGGTTTACTGTTTTCACATCGTTTTCCTGCGCTCGTTGCCTTTCCGCCATAAACATCAGAGCGTGGGATCACCGTGTCAGTAATCGTATTAGATTATGACAGATGATCGACGGAAGTGAATTATGGTAATGTGGTTTTTGTAAATGGAGTTCTTTGGTGCCTAGATGTGAATCTGAGGTGGGGGAAGAAACGAAGTGAAAAAAAAAACTTGGATCTAAAAAAATATGTGTAACACAGCGTAGTCATGAGATTTATCTTACTCGAATCTTATAAAACATTGATGTTTCATACATTCTGAACACCACCTTCTTAAAGCACCTTTTGATAGCAAACTTCAAAGTCTACAGCCAGGCAGCATTGGAATTTTCAGTACAGGACATTGGAACCAATTGTACATACCTTTGGGTTAAGCTAACCTTCTAGAGGACGCCTCTGAGAACACACACCTTTCTTCTTTACAATGCTACAACAGAACCACGGGGACGACCAAAGTGTTCTCCACCTCTGATAATCGCTATTTACCCCCACCCTCTTACCGATTATGCCATCCCATTCGGGCCTCTTGTGGTGCTCGCAGAACACTCACAAGATTAATGTTTTGTCCTAAATAGTTACGGTAGGAATTCGACAACAATCCGATCGTTCTTGAATGTCGCTCTTGCGACGGTGCGACGTCGAAATTTGCTCCATCTCTGTTTTAAAAACGTGGGATTAGGGGAACACTTATCGCGCGTCAGAATCACCGTCCCAAAACCTTGAACCGAGCGTCGACGATTCTCAAACATCATATGTGTTTATAGGTGGTTTTTGTCGTTTCCGACCCTTTCTCGTTTCAGCTGCACGTCTTGTTGCTCGGAGGACTTCTGTAACACTGATAAGGTTGCGACGACGATTAGCAGGCATCAGCCGCATTTTTGGATCGCCGTTTCCTTGGTCGCGTACGCTTGTTTGTGACATTTTGCAGTAAAGGTGAGTCATAGAGCTTAATTTCGGTCGGATTATAATTGTCGCCGGCGACGGATTTGCATCTCGCGTGGTGGACGACGAGGCGGCCAGCAAGGGCGAGGAGGGTTATCCCTTCGCACCGTCGTCACACCTCACGGTGCGCCGCATCAAGGCAGTGACGATCAGCGGATCGTATCGATCGTTCCCTGTATCGTTTTGCTTCTACGGCGTCGCAGCGTAGGGTCTAAACTGTGTTCTTTAAAATGAAACATGAAACATGCCGGAACGGCGCATGCCTATCGAGGGAGCGGAGGTGTTGGTTGCGCGCGCGCTCGCGTGTGCTTACGGTCGCCCTCTTAGTCACTTGTTCAGGGGGCGCCAGGGAGAGGAAATGCACTTTGTCACTGTCCGGCCGCTGTCAGTGGGTCCGACCGCGGGTACAGCTGTTTTCTCGCGCGCGCGCCTCAAGTTCCCCTTAGCACCTCGTCGACGACGTCACTCTTTAACGAGCTGCCCGTTTATTCAGATTATTGTTTACATTTGCCGCATCGTCTTGCTTGGCCCCGCACCGTTGGTGTCGACGCGTTTTGTCCGCCCGTTTACTTAGGTTAATCGCGTCATGTTGGGTTGCGCGCCGTCCCACGCTGCCCATACGGCGACCGGGTCGGCGGCGATTTTACCGTGAATAAGTCGATTCAAGGACACCGGGAGAATGTGGGCGCCGCGATCCCTGCAGGACTCCGTTCGCCGAGTTTTTGGTTCTGCGTTCGGCACACATAATATGGAAGCTTATTGAGTCCTTCCACCCTCCACGCACATCGTTTACGTTGCCTCCAAGACGAACTACGTCGTTTTAGATCCAGCTGAAAAGCGATTCTGAATGGACGGGTCTGCCGCGGCGTCGGCATCTGTGGGATCGCCGAAAAACTTCGATCTTCCCGGCTTAGCGCTGCCGGCACTCAACTCGGTGCAAGCACGCATCAGACGAATCACCTTGCAGAGAAATGTGGCCGGTACGTGATTTGAGGCGTTTGTTCCGTTGCTGATGGGCGATGACGGTCAGGTGACTTCGGATTCACGATCAGACGCACACAGCCTCGTCTGAACACGAGCTGTCCCATCGTGTTCGCGGAGCCATGTGACGTTCGAGCGGGGCCTCCAAGGCCCAGCGACATGGTCTCCGGGCTCCTGCCTGGGGACGAGCTTCTCGAGGTGAACTCCAAGCGGGTCAGTCAAATGTCGCGGGAACAGCTACTGGCTGAAATACGCAATGCGGGTAGCTCCATCGAACTGGTCGTCAGGACGGTTCCCGAGTTCTCGGAACTCACATCGACGCGAAAGGGAAATTTCGATGACTCAGCACTGCTGGATGCTCCCGAAGGCGAGTCGAGTGCTGGCAATGTAAGTGACGCTTTGCTCAAAGCAACCTTCAGAGATTTGGCACCAATCCCAGCAAGAAAAGCTAGCAAACACGATTAGCACCTGATACCTTTTATGGCTGCTACAAAATGACCACATATTCATACCACAGTATACCCTAATAGCATCACCTCCAACCCTCTGTTTGCAGAGCATTCCTGAGGACCAAAAGTACTGGCTGATCCACAAGGAGGGATACTCGGCATGTCAGTTCGTCGGCTCGTTGCCCGACGGAAAAGTGTGCATAAAAGTGGCCGGAAGAGAGCTGACAGTCGAGACGAGCGACATTGACAGGGCGAATCCACACAGTCTCGACCGCATCGACGACATCGCCAACCTCCGCTACCTCAACGAGACCAGCGGAGTCCATCTTATCCGGCAGCGGTACGGCAGCACGCTCCAATACGTGAATGCGGGTTCCCAAGTGTTGACCTGCTTGACGGTGGACAACGACTGTGGCTCCGTCAACGACAATCTGGCCAAGCTCTTCCGTGGATGTCGCCGGAATCAGATGCCGGCCCATATCTACGCCACGGCGCAGCAGGTCTACCGAAATGTGCAGATGAACGCAAAGTCGCAGTCGGTTATCCTGAGTGGAGTAAGCGGGAGTGGAAAGACGTCTCAGCTGCGCAACTTCATGCACTACCTCTGTGGAGTGGCCGGCTGGACGAACGCGCTGACCTATGAGACCCTATCCGCTGTGCTCGGAATCCTCGAAGCGTTCGGAAACTGCGCTACTCGACTCAACAAGAACAGTTCCCGATTCCTGAACCTCCTCTCTTTTGGATTCGACAATTCCGCTGCTCTCAGGTATAATCCTCGCAGACACATTGTCCCTTACCGTGGCGGTGCCACTATGTTCCCATCAGTCGCGCTAAGTAGAAGAACTATAGAAGTTTACTAGTTTCCACGCGGGAGTCCCGCGCGGGACCACGGTGACCACCACGGTGGCCGCCATGAATTTACTGAACCAGCAAACGATTCGTATTTCAGGGCTGCGAAGGTGCAAACGTTCCTTCTGGAAACGACCAGAGTGACAAAGCGACCCGAGAAGGAGTCCAATTTTCATGTATTCTACTACATGTGGGAAGGAGCTGACGAGGCGCTCCGAGCTAGGCTGAAGCTTGACGCGGTTTCTCACCCAATTATTAAGCCGTTCCGAGAGGACGACGACAAGGAGATTGCCCGCGAGGTAAGCAAAATTTACTTCCCCTCCCTCTCTCTCCCATAATGTAAGGGTGTGTTCATAATGTTATTTGCAGGGATGGAGAAAGCTACTTCAAGCCTTGGAACTGCTCAACATTAGCCAAGAAGAGCGGGATGCCATTTGTAATATTCTCGGAGCGATTTTCCATCTATGCTGTGCCGAATCGACGCCCACTGTATCCTCGAAAGCCAATTTCCTCAGAGCGACGAACGCCGAAATCGCTGCGTCACTGCTTGGAGTGCCGTTCGAAAGTCTCTACCAGTCGGTATTCCGAGGAAAAGCCTTCAGCGCTCCAGGGGCTGCGAAGAAGACTTCTTTGAAGTAAGATCGTTAAATCCGAGTCTTAACCTTCAGACTTGGTTATCGTTAGCATTTATCCTTTTCCTAACTGCATTATTTGAATTGTTCTTATTTTAGTCGTTTCTCGATGTCGAATCGGGTGGAGGACGGCCAGCAAGCGTTGAACAACTTTGTGCAGGCCCTCTACCGTCACCTTTTCGTCTCCATCACCGCGCTTATCAACCGCCGCACCTCGACTGGCTCTAGCTTGACCTGGATTAACATACTCGACTGCCCAGGAAGCAACTTCAACTTGAACTGGACAAGAGAGTACCAGTCGAAGCCTGCTTCTCTGACCGACTTGATTTACAACTACGCGAACGAACGTCTTTCCGAACTGTTCCACGACAGCAGCTTCCGAGACCTTGCTCAGCTCTACGAGGCGGAGCAGGTTGATGTGGACGTGGAACAGCCTATTTCCTGCCCTCATACGTTGACTCGTATCTTTGACCAGAAACAACACTTGGTAAGTCATATAAACTTGTGTCTGCTTTCCTCTTGTAGGCTTCTGAGCTTTGATGCGCCCGTCTTCAATTCCAATATCCTGATTGATAACGACCATTTAGCTCAATTCGACCGACATCAACAAGCGAAGCGCCGAAAAGAGAGGGCTGCTGTGGATTCTCGAGGAGGAGTCCATGTTCCCCGGAGCGTCGGACGACGCGCTTCTCGAACGCATCTTCGTGCACCTCGGCGACTCCCATCTCGTGAGCCGTTGCTCCGAGCCGAGGCAGTTCTCCGTGCTTCACGGCATGAAGGCGTTCAATGTGCGCTACTCAGTGGACGGCTGGGTAAAGCAGGCGCAGCCTACTTCCGCGCGCGACTCGCTCCACTCGCTACTGTCTGCGTCGTCGAGGTAAGCGATACAGTTTGTTCTTCCCCATCTCCATGGCCCTTTCAGCTCTGTCATTTCTTCCTATGCGTCCATGCAAATGTCCTACGTGGAAAGCGAAGCCAAGCTCCGTCGTCTAACTCACTCTATCCAGACGCTCGAGTCTGCAGCTCGAGCCGAAAACAGCCGCGCGGCTTCTGGATTTTGCTCCGGCGTTCTGATGCAGTTGGTAAGCGGAGGTGGCTCGTTGGGTGTTGGAGGAGACAGTCTGCTTTCTCGTTTCTTTGTGTTTGTCCCCGTGCGGAGGGGATTAGTTTTTGGTGAGCTTGTCGGGTACAACAGTAGCGCTAGTACCTAGGCAACAATTGGTCATTTTTTCCGTTTGCACACCTCACACTCGTCTGACGTTGCTGTTTTTAGGATTACATAATTAGCTCGATCAACCGAGCTTCCAAGGTGCATTTCGTGTACTGCGTGCAGCCGTACACCAGTGCCAGCATTTCGGGATGCGACAGTCTTGCCATGGACGTTCCCTATGTCCGTCAACAGCTTCGATCTGTTCTTCTGATTGATGCTATCCGTTCGCATAACCGAGGTAAGTTCTTTATATACACTTTGTACAGTCTCTTATTGGCACCACACTTCCGAGCAATTCGGTGTATGTGAGAAACTTCTAATCCAAGTGCTTGAATCAGATTTCTAACAAATATTGGTAAGATTTCTTATTTGAGCCAAGTGTTGATAGGTCGTATCTCGGTCTTTACGATGTCCGTCTATCCTATGTAGGGCGAGAATCCTTTCCTAAGATCTTTCGTGTGATCAGGGCTCACAACGTATATGTTTTTTCTTTTTTTCCTGTTCATTCACTGTGAATAAGAGAATCACAATCCGACACTAAACAACCACTTCTAACTACAATAATCCCCTTATAGGCTATGCCGAACGCATCTCCTTCCGCGACTTCCGTCGCCGCTTCCAATGTCTCGTCCCACCAGAAAGCATTTCTGCCATGCTGGACGACCGCACCGCCACCATGAAGATCTTGGAACGCATGAACATTCGCGAACACCGCTATAGGCTTGGCATTTCTCAGGTAGCTCTAGAAATGGAGAAGACTGACTAACCAAGCGACAGTTTAGGCACTGCTGAGAAGTGACGTTTTAACAGAGCTTGAGGATTGTCGCGATTTGGGTCTGTCCGGCGTTATCGTGGATTTCCAGCAGGCTTGCCGCCAGTATCTGGCGCGTAGATGGCTTGCTCGTCGACGTATCCAAGAAGTCGCAATCAAGTGCCTGCAGAGGAATGCCAACGCCTACATCAAAATTCGCGAGTGGTCCTGGTGGAAGCTCTACAATCGTGTCGTGCCTATCCTTCCGACAGCAAGGTACATGATTTTACGTTTTAATGTTCTATTTTGAACCTTCCCAACCGCCATTTGCTGTTAGCTTTTTATCAAACATTTGGGACACAAAAGGAGACGTTGTTTCTGAATTTTTTTTCTGCCATTGATCAGATATCGGATGGCTGCAGGGAAGCAGAGGTCACTTTGAGCATCTTATGCTAGTAATTTTGCTCAAAAGCAGAAACATTTTTTGCATTGATCGACACTTTGTGACCCTTCGATCCTCGAATAAACCCTGGAAAACTCCATGAAAAACAGTTGTCTTCCTCATCCATCAATTATCCCCGCAATTCAGAGAGGACGACGTCCACCGCTCACTCAAAGAGCGCTTGCAAAAGCTGGAAGCGGAAAATGCCGCGCTGATCGCAGAGAAGTCGCGGTGGCACGAGAAGATCACGGAACTCGAGGTGAACCTGAATGCCGAACGCGACTCCGTCCAGAATCTGAGCTCTGCGCTGAATCGAGAACTCGAACAGCGGTCAAGGATCGAAGCCGAGGTGCAGAAGCGCGTGCTGAGTGGTAGGGCTAGGCTTCAGACTCCCCGTATGTTTACTGGTTATTTCAGCGGAGAGCAGCGAGAAATCGTCAAGAGTGGCGACCGCAGTCGGCTGGGAAGAGGATGAAAGGGTATGCTAATCATGGTTCCGTTTTGCTACTTTGCCCTTGCACGAATCGCATTAACGCCTGAATCATAGCCAAAGTAGGGATCAACAATTCGATGCTCATTCATAGTTCATGCGTATTCATGCTGACCGGAGACGGTTGGCATGTAGACGCTTCCGCTCTGGAGACTTTATTTAGTGGATGTCTCATTAAGGATCCCCATGGGATTTGCTGATGCTTCCTTCATAGGCGGTTGATAGTGGTTCCGGACAGTTTGATGACAGGAAAGCCCTCTGTACTGTTAAAGCACTAGAGGGGATTGGAAACTGAATGACCAATAAGATTTTTATTGATTCAATAGAACATATGTATTAAGACCTTCCGGTTTCACAACAGTGTCCGGATGTTGCCGATAGCGATTACATAACGTTCCATTTCAGACAATGTCACTACAAAAGGAAGTTCAGCAGATCCGGGAGATCAACGAGGGTCTTAAGCTGAAGGCTCAGAAGGCGTCGCTCCTCAGCAGAGACTTGGAAGATGCTATTTCGACGCTACAAGACAAGAACGCACACCTGGAGAAGACGCAGAAGGGGTAAGAGAACTTTAGATCACTTCCCAGAGTAAATGGATGTTATTTTTAGACATGACCAGAAAGTTCAGGCTCTGCTTGCCGAGGTAGAGCAGTCCAAGGAAAAGAGTCGAAAGTTCGAAGAAGCGGCTGAAACTCTGCAAAGAAAGGTGGACACTATCAATGTCCAGGTACAAGAGCTAAAGGCGACGAACACCGATTTGCGCGCTACGGTCTCTCGGTACCGTAAAGATTTGGATGGAGCCATAGGCGAAACGTCCAACGTGAGCAGCCACCTTGCTACATCGAAGATGCGGCTAGAATTCGAGGATAAACTGAGACAAAAGGAAGAGGAATTAGAAGATCTTCAAGACGAGCATGATACCCTCCAGCAGACTGTGTCCCAGTTGAAATTGAACGCTGATCGTGCTCATCGCGACCATCAGAGAGCACTGGAGGAGCGCGAAAAGGAGTTTGACGAAATGAGGACTTCCATGCAGAGAAAGGTGCCCGGAAGCTTGCTTTTCCCGTACTTAATCCTCCTTTTTCAGATCAGAGCACTGGAAGAGGAATGTTCTGACTTAACGGACCGTAACTCCACACTGCTGAAGCAGAACAGGATATATGAAGAGACCGTCCGTGAGAATGGGAAGGCCCTGTCTCGCGCTTCGTAAGTGTATTTTAGTAATTTTAGTTGCCGACAAAGATTCCCCACACCAAATTTTTAAAATTATAAGTCTAGCCATACCCCGTTATAAACGTCGCTAATTGCAGGACAGATAGCGGAGACAACTCCTACAAGGAGGAATACAGAAAGGCAATGATCCTGCTACGTGACACACAGAGCATGCTCCAGCACGAGAGGGATATGGCGCCCAAGAAGGTCATGATTCGACAGCTGCAGCAGCAGATCGAAGATGCCGAGTTGAATGCGATGCACGCAGCCAAGAGCAAGCACCTTGTGGAGAGTGACTTGTTTGAGGTGCGGACGCAGCTGGACGACCTACGAAGGGCCAAGGCGAGTCTCGAAGGAAAACTGAAGATCGCGTTGAAAGAACGCACGGCTCTGTCGACGACTGCTGAAGAATTGGACGACCAGCTCCAGCAGCTCATATCCAAGCACAAAACGTTGGCCCAGCAGTGCACGGAGAAGTCCATCACAATTGCGGACCAGCTGGAAGAGGTGAGTCAGTTGGAAGTCGTACGGATCGCAATTTTCTGAGTTTGATGCACTAGAAGTGTCTGGCGTGATCTGAAGTAATCGGTATCTTGTTCAGATCGAGCATCTGCAAAAGTCGAATGGCCGAATTATGAAGGAACTCCAAGACGTGAACTTGGCCTTCGACCAGCACCGGGCCTCCAGTGTCGATAAGAACAAGTACATCCTGCTGGAGCAGAAGCTCCATGAGAGGGAAACGAGGATCGATATACTGGTAGCCGAGCGGAGCCGCTTTGAGGTAGACCTGCTCAGATAATCAGTATCCTTATATCCTTCTGTTTAGTCGAAGGCTATCCGACTGGACGAGGAGATAGATGCTCTGCAAGGCAGCCTTGACGAATCCAAGGAGGCTGTAGAACGAGAGGTGGCAGTGAGCAAGAAGCTGAGGAAGGAGATTGAATTGATGAAGGACAAAATCGAAGACGTGCAGAGGAGGGAAACGGAGTTCCAGACGAAATACAAGGCAGAGGTAGGGACATGAAAGCCTCTGGCCACTGATGCGACGGATTGATTTCAGCGGGCGGAGAAGGAGAACTTCGAGTTTGAACTGCAGAACGCGACTGCGCAGCTGAAGCTGGCTCAGGTCAGAGTGGAGAACCTCCGCGGAGAACTACGCTCCGCCGACTCGCATTCGGATCTCTCCCGGTCGTCTCTGACGAGCAGATGCTCAAATTACCCCGACATGAATGGGTCCTGTCCGTCACTGTGATTTTATTTTCCGTTGTCCTTTGTTAAAAATAAGAAAGCTTCTCAAAATGAGAGACAATGAGTCAGCAGGGCGCGCATGTAAGGCGATGAAAGTTACTCTGCCCTCTCTGAAGATGCCGTCTAAGAACGCTGTGACCAGACGGTCCATTCGCAAT
>KN168590.1:45134-59882 GCA_000757755.1 Steinernema glaseri
TGGTTTGTGGGTCTTGCCACGAATGTTGTGAGTCCTGACACGCAAAAAATCACCAAAATCTTTACAAGAAGCCTTGCTCACGATTGCCTTGATCGCAGCAGTTCATGGAGCTCCCTTAGAAGAGTGGTTTGCAGCAGAGCAGTTACTCTGCCCTCTCTGAACATATTGCCTTTAAGATGTGACGTAGATGAGACGTAAGATGTGCCATTAAAAGTAGGACAAACACGAATGGTGCCTTTTGACATATTGCCTTTTTGTGTTTTGTGTAAACAGAACTGTAGGCTGTAGCTGCTCCTGAATTATCTTGCAATCTAGTGCTTAAGTCAGTACCAGCAATACACGGATAAATGTGGATTTGTATTCTGGCTTGTCCTGCATGATGCTCGGATATCAAGACAATGTAGAAAAATATAACGGAAACAAGGGCGCTGCCTCCCGGTAGTCCTACAACCCGGAAATCTGGTCTCACTCACTACCCTCACTGGTCGAAAGTAATAATTTTAAAGATTGGTAAGCACCAGCCCAACAATGGTAAATGCACAATACGTGCCGAATCACGTGTCCGCCAGCCCCTCAGAAGCAATAGCCTGACAAACGGCCGGATATTGACCGTCACGCCTGGGTAAACAAAGGCCGAAAAGGGAATCCAATGTGCCCTTCTTCCTTGCAGCCACAATGCATTCCGGAGCGAGGAGATCAGCTCACGGCAATAAGAAGATCGCGGGATTCGTGACTGGCAACAGGGAAGAAAGCAGACCGGCGCCGGACGCCACCAAAGTGCCGACGAGACATGATCGCGATTGAATTAAGCAGGGGGCGGAGCGCTCCAGGGTGCTTCTTCTCGTTCAGATCTGCACAACAGAAGCACCGTGTGCATTCTGTTCTCTGTGAGCTCCTTGTGCCAACACATCGGAAGCTGGCGATTCAATTAGTCAGTGGACGGAAAACGCATTAAACTCCATCCTTAAATGACTGGCGATAAGTGGTTTGGGACTATTTGATGTCCGGGCGACAAACAAATGAAAACGCAAACAAACGGGCCGTTTTGGTGCTCGTTAAGGGGACATGGGGGTTTTCGCGTTTTCAGGAGTAACAATCGTCTGGAGCAAGACTTAGAAATTGATAGGACGATGTGGATACGGTGCACTTAAACTGGACAAAACAAAAACAAGTGTTGACTTATTTCCTTGTTTCAGTTCATTAAACATTTTATATCGAAATCGGAAATAAGGAAGAACCAAATATTGCAAATATTTCGTGTTTTTAGCGGACTGGATATGTCGTTCCATCGTTTCCAGATATGTAGGATTAATGCTTAAAAGCCCGAGATTGAATCAGCAAATTGCCGAGCAGATTGATATCGGTGATGATGACCCAGTGATCAAGAAGTACTTGAATCTGTAATTTCTGTCTTGATCCAAAAACAACTCGGCTTTGCCACCCCTGTTTGTGAAACATGTCCACTTATCGGCTCACAACTGACTGATACACCATCACTTCAAAGCAGGTATGTGACTAATTTATGCAGTATATTTCGCTATAACGTTAATCTGATTTATTCAATAGGGTATATAGAATATTTATATGCTATGCTTAATAATTTATAACCTGGAACAAAATATGCCCCAAGAAATATGAATAGTACAGGCACATCTTCTGATCTTTGCTTCAAATGTCCCAGCCAAAAAGCCGATGTCCAATGTTTACGTGAAAAATTGACATTTTCATAAAAGCTTTGTTATGTTCGGTGGCGAAGTACTAACAACGAAAAGTTCCAAATGTCCCGCTGATTAAGCTGAATCGTGATGCGAATGAAAGGCCTATATGTGCATGGGAGGTTTCAACACATTTGAGAGCTATTGTGTGCAACAAAAGGTTCTTACTAAATTGAAGCAGCAGCACGGTAGTTGATCTTCCACCAAGCTCCTACGGTCGTTTGCCCCTTCAAAGACATTATCATAGTCAGAGCTCATAATAAGCACATCTGTGTAGTTCCCCTATAAAGCATTTTAAAACCTCTAAAAATTACAGTGGACTCTCACAGTAGCGTAACTTAATTGAATAACAAATTTTATGGACGCGCGCCTCTGAGAAAGACCATCAGCCAGCAGCACCCGGAATACACACAATGATTGTTTTCAGGCCAGTCTCGAATTATGCACCACCCACTGCGCGAATTGTTAGGTGGGCCACAAAAAGCGAGAACAACGAAAACAAGTCGCTCGCTTCAGTCTACGGTCGGAGTCAAGCGGACGTCCGGCTGGCCCGAAGATCAGCTGCTTTTGATTTCTCCTGCTTGTTTTCACAGGTTCCCAGAATAGCACCGGGATAGGTTAATTGCCGATGCGACATTTACAGTCTGGTGAAAGCGGATTACCACCGCTCCGTTTGTAATCCGGTCGAGGACGGCTTGACGGGATAGAACGTCCATCCACCCAGGCCGAAAACCAAGATGGAATTACATCGCTTCAGTCGTAAATCATAAGGCACAATGAAATAAATAAGGAAGAGGGGCGCAAGTGGCACGTTGCAAATTCTTTCTGGAGGGTCATGTTGCGGGTGAACATTGAGTCATGCTGGCAGTAAGCTGAACTACTTTTGCGAGCTGCGGGGAGGCATAAGGGTAAGGAACTACTGTACGGCATTTACTTCCAGTCTGATTTAAAACAATGGAGTATTTATGAAACATGCTAGTCCAGGTTATATATGCAGGTTTTTGTAGGTCAAGCATACTTCTAGAAAATGACTCTTCTTAAAAATACCCATGTACCCCTGTGCACAACGGATCGAAGACAGTTCTACGAGCACGCAAACCTTCGGTGTCCAAAACGATGCATCTTATCCCCAGACAGAGGCAAAGGGGAGATTGCAGCAAGGAAGCTGAAACAAATTGTAAACTAGGGGCTTCGTTTGCAAGCGGAGCTCAGCGTTGGAGAGAAGCAAGTCGGCGATCATTAAAGAACCCCACAAAAATATCTCCAGCGTCGGTAGCAAACACGCAACATGAAGAGAGGCATTCCCTATCGGTTCATACGTTGCCACGTCCGTCTCAACGTCTAGGGCGCGCTTGAGCGACCGTGGATGAATCATAAAATCGAATAAAGCCGGAAGCGAGATAAAAGTCGAAATGGGCGCCCGGACTATAATGCAACGCGCAGCTGACAAGAAACGGATAAAGTTCGAGACCTGACAATTGGGGCCCGTCGGCGCGTGCGTTTCCGGCTCATGATTGATACGCGCGGGCGCAGAAATTAGCATAGGTCCAGAGTGTGGCCGTGCCGGTCTAGACAGATGACATGGCCACAAATCAAATGATAGCCTGCAGGCAAGTAATCAAGGCAAAAACATGCGGCAGACATGCGATATCGGTCTGCATTAGGTTCCTCTCGGTACCCCTTACAAGGGGACATATTTTCTTTTTTTCTAACATAAACCTGAGTCGTTACAGGCAGATTTATTGTCCCATTGGGACGTTTTGCAATTTTTGGAAAACAATTAAGCCTCATATCGAATTACGGATGTACGGATTGAATTTCCGAGCCAGCTTCCGCTATCTGAGAAACGTCAGTTCAACAGTCGTGCTAATCTAAGCGTCGTATTGCCGACAGTTTATGAAATTCCCCGAGCATAGGTCCAGTAGACCCGGTGGGGCATTTATAAGTGAAATAGTGAATCGAGGGGCAATATTCTGCTCGGCAATATTTCAAACGAACTGATGACTCTCAGATTCTTGGATCACGTGCTCTACTATAGGTCACGATACCTCAAGAACGAATGATTTTCCTTAGTCGTACTAGTATAGATGTACAGAATAATGCGTTTTTAGTTATTTTTGACAACCAGTGACTCAGCCGCAGCTGGGAAATTTTGCACAAGAAGTTTCAGATTTGGGATTACAGGCGCAGGTGTTTTTATTTTTGGATATGTTTGTGCTTTATCCATTAATTTGTGTCGCAGAAAACAACACGATTTTCACAAGATAAGATCTTGACTACGACCGGAAAACACGTGCATGGAGACGAATCACATAAGTGGTAATCTAGATATTTACAAAGGTCTGCTTAGGTCCACGGCATTGGTGGCTCCAGATACATAAAGAGAAATTGTACAGGTATCTTGACAAGATAGGTTAATCTTTTTTGAATATCCGTGCTAATAAATTTTAATCCACAGCGACACTGCTAAGCTACGCACGCCGAAGTTGCGGATAAGGACTCCCAGAGCATGAATATTTAATTTAATCAAATTCCAATCATTCCTACACCCACTCGCATGACTTATATTTTGGACTGAAAAAGACATACCTGGGAAGAAAGGAACCACAAGCATCTTCATGTGGTAGTAGGAAGCCAAATAGAGACGTCTGGCAAGAGGAGCTGTGACTAACTTGCCTATCCCACGACTATTTCCTTTCCAGCTGCTTAGCCTCGTCCGTCAGGAATTCTTGAATAAGGTGCTTCGTGCAGCGTTTTTTCAGAGATTACACGTAAACCGCTTTGGAATGATTAAAAGGGGAGTGGTGGACAACAACAGCAACAGAATGCAAGCCTCCTCAAGGGCTTGCTTACCGTGTGTGAACGTAAATGTAGCAGATGAATGAACAAAGTCGATTAGTGGAACGAATGCGATTATACTCGTTAGCCGACCTTTCTACGAGATTTAAAGACTAGGACGCACTTGCTTCTTAGGACAATGGACGCACTTTGATTAAAATTAAAACATCGTACTAGTGCTGGAAAGGGTCAGAGTGCGTAGTACCCGGAATGCCCCACCTTCTTCTGGACAATCAACGTATAATAACCCTGCACTGAGCAGTGTTCGAGACGGCCACAATTTGGAGTGTTACTCTCGGGTGTGACGAACATTTGAAACGTTGTTACGACATGCATGAGTTCACTCACAGCTTTAATGCTGCACAAAATGTTTCTAACTTCGTACTGCCGGGTCAGGTGCTTTATCAGCCAGTTATCACTAAAAGCGACAGTTCCAAAACTTTGTTATACGTACTATCTGTTATTAAATACAGTGATAAATATTAAATATTACCTAATAAATATGGAGCGCATTAATCTGACAGGCTTCAGATCTTACACTTTCACGCGTAAATAAATACTATAAAAAATCGAAGCTATCTCTGTCATCGTCATCTTCCCCTAGCCGATCAACACATAATAAGCTTGCACAGAGCTATGCTCGATGGGCCCCAATTTGCCCAGAACTTTCCTGCTTTCAAAGTTAATGACAAAGGCGACAGCGAGGGTGACAAGGGGTGAAACAAATGAGGTGCAAAATGTCACGACTTCTTCGGTTTGAGGCACTCGTGCGAGCGTGTGAAACCACTGCAAAGAAGACGGCCAGAAGCACGCCAAAAATGGAGGTCCCCCGAGGGCTCTTGCGGTGATAAATTCGTCGCCGATTCCGAGACGAATACATTACTTGGACTTCGCTGGCCTTAAACGCCTCTTCCCTGAGCTGCCGTGGAAAGCTTTCGCCTTCGCCACCGAGCGGGAGACAATGCAGCAACGTGTGTAAATAGTTTTCGCAACAGACATCTACGACGTTCCCAGAAGAGTGCCTGTTTTGCACGCGATGATACATAGAGCGGCCTGATACAGAAAGCCCGGGGGAAGAGGGCGTGGGCCAAAATAAATTTACCATGCATCGCATTGCCAAGAAGGCAATTTAATCAGGGCGAGGTCGAAAGGCGATTCGCATAAATTTTGAGGAAAGTCATTTGTATTCGCGGTCGATGCTCTTCAAAGACTTGGTCTGACAGGAGTGAAGTTACCCGGGAAGGCGTTAGGCACTTCAGGAAGGGTTACAGTTTGCAAGTTTCCAGGACATGTCTGCTCTTGTGACTTTTGGCACAGAAGCCTTGAAACTTCTGTATGACTTCGCCTTCCAGTCTGCAAAGTTTAGAGAACGTCCATCACTTTCTCGATTCCAGGGACATCATGGGGCTGACAAGGGGTTACACAAATAAAGCGCCACAATTCCTGGATGTAGGCATCTCTGAACTTTCCTTCTTAATAACTACGATTTATTTTAATTTACGTTTAAATATCAGCGTTTGTCCCGCTCACACGTGAAGTCTTTTATGTTCGGAATGCGGCGCATGTCTTCTCCACAGATGGTGCGATCCTTTCGTTAACCGGGCGTAGTTCGACGGCGATCAAGCGGTGCATCGAGATATCCAATTGTTTCAGTTTGAACTATAGGGCTGTGGGACGACACCATTGCTTCGGTGGTAGACGGTAGAACTTCAATGGTGAAGAGCCTTTTCTTGTTGGCAGTAGTGGAACTCCGGCTCCAAGGGTTCCATTCCTTCCTAGGAGCCGGGACAATCATTTGTTCGGAAGAGAACGGAGGTCGACCGTCCGCTCACCACCGACACGACTTAAAGAAACGTTTTAATTTTTAACCCTTAAAAGACCTTAGCATTTAACACGGTCACCGTATACAAGGGAAGGGCTTCGCATATACAGGGCTCGGCTGCGCGTTGCTAACTCACGTCTAATACATATGTATACGGACTGGGGCTCCGCCCTCGCCGCTTATGAATGGGCAGGTACAAGATAAAAAGAAACAATAACAATATCAGAGAGACGTAATCATAGAATCGCTATTATTAACCTTTTACAGACCTGGGCACCTTTCCTACCAAAGCATTTGCGCACAACGAATATTTTTAGTCGCCGGCATCACAAGTTTCAATTCACTTCACGATATAATTTGGTCAACGGTGGAAAAGGACGAAAATATCAAATTAGGGTGTTAGGTTTACCAACTGTATCACCTAGCAATCTTTCTCCACTTCTGGTCTGTGCTTGGGGTCAGCTTTGATTGGCTGCACAGTTGAGTCTTTCAGGAACCGTTTTTTTGTGTTTGTGAGCCATTACAATTTGTTTATGTATTCGGTTTCCTAAAGTAAGCCTGAACGTCCTTTAATGTCACTCTTCTACTGTTTTGTCCATAAGTGGTAAAATAAAGCTCAAATTCTTCTCCCGTATATCTTTATCTGTTTGTATCGGTTTGTGGTGAAAGATTGGGACGTTCCACTGGACCACTGGAAAATTAGAGGACATGTCAGGTTCTTCACTGGCGTATATCTGCTAGTCAACTTACTTATGTCACATTATCGGTCTCATGACTGTCAGCACTTGCTTTCAACGTGTCGGCGGGGATAGTCCAGCTTTCGCTTACATGTAAACATCCCGGAGTGTCCCCATTCTGGAAAGCATCGTGCGTCCTGTATTTGGTGAACATTTTTAGTCACATTTCGAGAGTGCACATCTGCAAATATATGTTCGGAATTTGACTCCCTTCATTGCTCATGAATTCTGCAGTTTTAAATGGCCCTTCTGGAAAGCATCGACACTCTGCGCGATCGTTCAGAGATAAAAGAGATTAAATTGCACCAGCAAAATAGACATTACTATCTATTTTGCTTTTATATTTCCCACTTCTCCACAAGTGCTATACTTAAAAGTTGCTACTTTAGAACTTGGCTGCACTCAACCAGTAAGTCCTCCGGTCGCGAGTGGCACATGAGCACGCTTAATCCATTGTCGACATGATTGGTTGCTGATTTGTTTTGACACTAAATGGACGCCGGCGAGGTCATGCCACGGAGTGGCCACCAATCGGCTTTCGGAGTGCGGATCGGCACCACAGCGCGAAATGACATCTCGTCGCTGTTGTCTGTCGCATTGATTTGCTGCACATCGCGTTTGACCTTAGAGAAAAAGCGCAAACGCAGTCGCAATAATCAGTCTTCACACAGGCACGTCGAGTGTTTGCAGCGGCGAGCAGAGTCGCGCCCGGCGAGACTCGACTACCCAGGCAGGCTGCCAAGCCTCAGAGATTCCTCGTTACAGTAAGCTGTGTGATCAAGGAACATGTGTCCAGGACAGGTGCGCATTCTGTGCCCAACATCGTTGGGTCTGACCTGTTGAATGCTCAATGATCAGCCCAAAGAGGAAGCAGATATGATAATGCTATCTGGGATGCATATATATAACACTTGGATGTCGTTCTCAAGATGACATCCTAAGAAGTGTCTGTGTGAATTGTAAGGTTCTATACCATCGTTTCTTTCTGTTACAAACAGTGTGTCAAAATCGATAATTTCTATGGAAAGAAAAGAAAGCATTTACAGAAGCATACGCGATTACGCCTCTGACATTTAGAACATCTTGAGTGTGTGGAACGTTCTCCGAGACCGAAATTCTGAGTTGTCTCTGTAGGATGTATCTGCAAGCAAGATAGATGATCATGGGAATCCTTGGCATTGAGCACACGGACCGGAAAGCAATTACTACAGCTTTTCCCGGTAAATTAACAATTACAGAGGAATTCATGAGCACCTGTCAGGTGGGACTGCATGCAGAAAAGGACATAGTAGCAGATGCTTTCGAATATTTGCTCACATTCGCTTGGTCGCAAAAGAATCCTCCGGGTTGCATTCTGCACACTGATGCCATGACAATGAGTCACAAATGGTCGTGGTATAACCAGCTCATTGACCTAAGAACAGGGTGAAAATTGTCCTAGGATACATGATGCTCAAAAGTTAGAATTCTAAAAATTTCACGCACATCAAGGGATGTGAACGTTGGCCAAGTGACTAAGTTTTGCTCAAAACTTTGCAAATAATTTTGTTTCGTTGTTTGAATTAAGAAAGCATAAATCAGGTAAATCAAGATTATAAAAGAAAATTGTCATATTATGTCAGTTTTTTAACATCTTAATTCACAACTTGAAGCATTCTCTAGGTAACCTTTAAAATATTCCAGCATTTTTGAAAAATTGGCTGGTTTGAAAGGCTTAAGGACAACGATGATGTTGGACTAATTAACTTCCCACTAACGCGCTTCCACCTGAATTTCCATCGATTGACGATCACATGAAACCAGGAATGTGTCACATGTCTTCCCAAAATAGACCTATGACGAATGTTTGCGCTCTGACCACTTCAGAAACCTTCCCTGTTGGCCTCGTATGGGCACGAAAAAGGCAGAGTTACACGTATTACTGTTTACTGTTACAAACATGTAGCGCTTCATAAATTTTGAATTTCACAATAACACGCAATATCGAACATGTTACCTATGGAGCTCAAATCTCGTTTTAAGACCGTTCCACCGCTGTGATATTTTTGTTCACTTCCCGATACGAACGCCACCATTGAAAAAATACGTTGGAATTTGAAACACGTGAGGAAGTTTTTTCACCTTCTTGCTTCAGCCATTCTTCCTCCAATCATTTATCTAAAGCACTGGAATATAGAAAATAAGTGATGTAAGGCTGTCTTTCGGTGAAATAACAGGGGGTCCCTTAGATGGATAAGGGATACTAGTGAAGAAGGCCCTCTGGTGGGCAGTCTTTTTCGCTATTCGTGGAACAACATTTGCTTAATAGTTCCCCTCTTTTCTCTCCTGGCTTCACCACCCTTGAAGCAGTGAGCAATCTTTGAAAAGCCAGCCTTACTGCAAAACGCATTTTGTCATATCGGAGCAGATCAGCATGAAATTGGATTTGAGCGGTCAATTATCCACGCTCTCCAGCTGCACTTCCAATTTCTTGAGGCCTCAAAATTGAAAAAAACTTTGCAGCTCTCCAGCTTCTCTTGGCGTACTCTGTTTGACCAGTGTTGACTACTAAACGGTAAGACAAAACGGATTCATCCCTTGCGGCTACTCCATTCGGAAATATAAGGTTTGGATGGGCCTGTTTGGCACAATGGCCTGTTTCCTAGGATGAACGTGAATGTCCTTCTCAGTACTAATTACAGCTCATAATCCCAGACCAGCTTTTCTTGTAAATTCGATCCCAGAAGCGATACCTTGTAAGGAAAAGCGATTGCGAAGGAAACGCTCAAATTTCTGATTGAATTTCTGATCCGCAGGCATGTTCAAAATGTCCCTTACATTCCTATCGTATTGATAGCTACAAATACCCTCGGAGCGTTTGGAAATTGCTTGGACTTCCTCTACCGCCGCTCGTTGATTGCTGCTTCGTCAACTTCCGTCTACCCAATGAAAACTGCTCTGATCTCTCCAAATTCAATGAAATCAAGACGACTTGAAACCACTGCGGCTGTTCGAACTCAAATATTCTGCCTAGAACCGGAAATGAAACCTCTAATTACCGTACTTCTCGGGAAATGAGAAGAGACTAAAGGGTTGAGACTTGCACGTTCTCTTTCCCACAAAAAGTGCCTAGCTCTCTCTTCTTATTATTATCTGCTGTTCTGAATGTTTTTTTGCTGTCCGAAGTTCTTGCGATTCTATTAGTGGCCGGAGTCGTCGAGTGCGTCGCCTGTCGTGTCCGACGCATTTCGTTGTCTCTTGGGCAGTAGGCACCGCCCCTCCCAGTGGCCGCGGTACCTTTTCGCAGGCGCCGCCGCCGCGGCGCGTCGATCGCGTTGTGACGACTACGAAGATTGCCAGCGAGCGAGAAAGAGAGCGAACAGAGAGCGCCTAAATTCCGCTTCTTATTTTGTGCAGATTTGCATAAATTTCCCATTTCTGACTATACCGAGTTGTTCGCCATGGTCTCTTCTGTGTGTCCAGTGAGTTTGAAGCCCAACCATACGCTCACTTTCGCGTTATTTAACAAGTTTTTTATTTGAAAATTTCGCGTTTCTCGCCTCCTCCTCTTTTATTCCATCGCGGCGGCGACCGAACGCGGCGACGACGCCGGCGTCAGCGTCACCAAGTTCCAAGCCGTGCGGCGGGGCTGGCGAAGATGCTCGCCGCGATATGGTATCTTCGCTTCTGGTTTCGCCGCCACCTCCGCTCTCCCGGAAGCGCTCGTAGCGCTGGGTCTTGTCGCGACTATGCCAGTGGGCAAAGGCGATTAACTATCTAACTTGCCACAGAAAAGCCCGCAAACGAGTACAGAAGAGAGTGTTTGTTTTGATCGGCTTTGTAAAGCGCATGTTTGGGTAGAAAAAAACACTAAAGACCTTAGTTCTTGTTTGGGAACGAGGCTACAGTAATCCTTGGAAGGAAAAGACTGATATGTTCTTTGCTCCGCACCCATAATTCAATACAATATTTACGGTACGTAAAAATTTTCGGTTAATTTTTTGGGCACTTGCAAAAATACCCAACGTCCGTAATCTTCTGTAAGATATGTTTTAGTTACCGGAAATGGCCTTTATCATTACTCAGTTGATCAGGGTGACCACTTACCCTTAAGAGCACTGATTATTACCTACCGTAACCCATTGCCCCATTAAATGTAAATTTTTTAAATAATTGGTTTGTGGTTAAACATATTTAGTAAAACTAAAATTCAAATAATATTTTTTTTTGATTTTGCCCTGAGAAGGTCACACCGAGGGCACTCGCACAATGTCACACCCATTGTTGCCGGCCTTATTGCTTCCTATGACCTTACTCTTTCGTCTCGATACCGTACTCATTAGTATGAGATGAAACTTGGTTCTCAGCTCCGCCCATTACTTATCCCACATATGTGCTTATCCCACTTATCACCTGTTCATGGGTTTGATGGTCTTGCAAAGAAAGTGGCGTTTACAGACCTTTGTACTCCATATTCACTCTACTAGAAACGGTCCATGTAACTTCTGCTCTAGGTCGGAGCAGTCCATTTTTTGTATAATCGTTCGGACTACTTCCTTTTTTAAGAGGCCTACTGTGAAGAGATCCCAGAGCGTGAACAACCTCTTAGAAACCCTAATCTTATCACTACTTACACCAGATCATTGTCAGAATGAGCCTCGAAACTATGGGTTGTGAAGACCCATACGAGGAATTCGGTGACTATAGGCCTTCCACAGAGATTATGTTTCAAGTAAGACGAGCGAAATTGTTAAAATAAAGACCTTATCATTTTTTAGGAAATCGTGAAGCAAGCGCAACAAGATGTGCACTCGGGTGCGGATGGTTCAGCGAGAAGGAGTAGCCGAAGACTAGTGCGGCCACAGACGGACACAAAGCCTGGTGGGTTTTTAAGTAGTTAGTCACAGGTAGATTTGACTATGGCCCTTATGCTGGTCGCGTGGTTCGGTTATCAGCATTTTAAATGCAAAAAATATGCTCATCTTCTTTGTGCTCGGCCATTCAGCACGCACATGACGTAATCGTATCTACGCGGGCGGTGACACATTTCAACCAGAGCAGTTCTCGGCCTAGAGGTCACTGACGTGTCTTTCTGGAAATGATGGCCATGACCAGAGTGTTCAGTCATAAACGCTATCAAAAGATGGATAGAATATGATAAACGACGTCTGTGGCCCAATTGCCATCTTTGCTTTTCCTTGTTTTCCCCCTTTAGTCTCTTTTAAGACCGTCTTTGTTTCTGCTCAAAAAGCAAAATTTGGTCACCATTTACTTCTTTAATTAGCAAAATCAGGGAATGTCTGACTATTTGAATCCTCAAAGATTAGAGTGTCAGAAATTTGGAATTTATGCTTGTAGCGCAAACAGTCTCAACCGCGAGCACATCTCCAAGTAAGGTGAAACGTGCACCAGCACCTCGGACAGTGGACGAACCATGCATAAGAGTGGGGTCCCGGCACCAGGCAGAGATAGTGGAGTTGAGAGAGTTTCAAATGCCTTCGAACGATCAGAGAGAAGCGGAGGACGACCGCGCGGAGTGTGTGTGGCAACCCGATCGTGATAACAAGGTGACTGCAAGAGATATGGAAGACTTCGTAGCCATGTGCAGGAGGCACATGGATGTCGGTACCGACTTGGTGCGTTTTCGCTTCGGGACCATTTCTCATTCCGTGTTTCAAGGCAATGCGCTCTCTGTACAGACACGGGCTCAGTGTCACAAAGGCACTCGAAAACATGGAGGCTGACTTCAAAGACAACTGGAAAACGCGTTTTCTGAAGGTGGAGGACAACGCGCTGGTCTGGGCGTTGTTTACCTATGGCAAAAACTTTGCGAAAATTAGCAAATCTGTAATTTTCATTCACGTAAACAACATCATTTACTCCTTTTCGAATTTTAGGTCAAAACGCGTAAAATCCACGAATGTATCGGGAGATATTACGATGTCAAGAAAAAGATTTGCTTCATGACGAAACACATATGTCCTACGCTCATGCGGTATGTTCTCTTTTCAAATCAGGGTCTACTTAACTTTCAGCATAGCACTTACCAGAAATTGGTGGGCACGAACGACATTTTGGGGATTTTCATTTCTGTTCAAGATTGAAGTAAATTCACAATAAGGAAAGTACACTCAAAGTGCACTGTGCAGGGGAGCATACTGTAGGAAAGTTACAATTTCCTTATTCACGATTTTTGTTGTCGAGGAAAACCAAACATACAAATTGTAAACAACAAAACGATCTTTGAGACAATTGCGTTACTGTAGAGTCCGTGCGAACGTCCCACCACGACTTTATTTTATTATGTGAGGTACCTTTGTTTACCTTCAATATACAAGCATACCTTTGCTCTGGAGTTTGCGCACTTTTCAATTGAACTGTGCCACAAAACACAAAGTACAACCGTTCATATGGCACACACACAACAACCTTTAAGAATGAGCTGTCTACAGTATCCAATGCTGAACAATTTCACTCGAATGCATATGGACAGAAGTCGAAAAGGTCAACATCTTTTTCAGAACAAATACTGATGATTACAAGGCTCTGAAGAGGAGTCAGTGCGAGAATTGCTCCGCAAACTTGTTCGAGAGGGTTCAGAAATGCGAGGTGCGAGGAAGACGGAGGACGATGCTCTGCCCGCCTTGTGACCTCTACGCTAAGTAAAACATCCTTAAAACGGCTTGACGTACGGTCTCCTTCCATTCAGGATGAAAAAAATGTACAGGCCGTGCACACTAAAGTACGATCCAAACGGGATGACCGAAGAAGAACGGGATAAGTTGTATTACGAGCACACGGCTTATTTCGACATAAATGAATACCTGGGTGACCGCTTGCCGGAAGATCACACTCCCCCGCCAAACCACATCCTAACCGGGCACTACTACGTCCCCGATCCCTCCGCGTTGGATGTGTCCCAACCATACGAGAAGAAGATACCGGTCTTCACCGAGTACGATGGCACAGCCAGCTGTCCATAATTCACTTTCCGACCGTTACAGGCCACACGAGAACTGTTTTTTCGTGAGCACAACACAGAACATTCGTTGGGAAAAGTCAGTGCTCGACTTCGAAATGTCGCAGAAGGAGAGGATCGTCGACGGCTTCTTGAAATTTGGGAAGAATTTCTCGAAGATAGCAAAATTCGTCAACATGCCAAGTGTGGAAACAATTCGACATTTTTACGAGGTCTACGGTCAAGAGTATCGACTGGACTTTGTAAGTTTTCAAGATGAACGTGTGTAGCAAAAGCTCGACTATTTCTCATTTTCTACATGACAATATTTTGCTCAGTTCTACACAAATATATGAAAGTCTTTTAGCTCATAGCTCAGTACAACCGTCGCGTTAAATCGCGCGGTATCATTGGCCGTAACAATGATAGCGACGAAGACAGTGAGAACCACACTGTTCGTCGACGAATGACAATGCGGGTAGCGACAAAGAAAAGGACCATGCGTCCAAGAGCCGCCACAACTGCCGGAACTTCCGGAACTCTACGAAGAACAACTCGAAAACGTGCTGTCCGAGAACTCTCATAGTTTATATCTCCTTCGCTTTATATCGTTAATTATGTATGTCATAGTCATATCTCCGTTCCAGTCTACCTATGTTCCCTTACAACACTGCTCTCATAGCTTCCATAACCCATCGG
>KN168598.1:0-10701 GCA_000757755.1 Steinernema glaseri
TAATATAATAAAGAAATATGATCAATCAATGTGAAATAAAGTTTTTTGGAAAATGTCGAAATGTCTGTTTTCTCACGAGAACGGCGAAATCGATGATACTCCGCGTAATGGCCCTCACTAAAACGGGTCAATAATGGCAAAACAAAAACAACGAAATTGACTTCCTCAGCACCCTTGTGTCCAGCCACTTAAGAGCTGACGAGTAGCGTTGTAGAAAGTAACAACAACGATCATTTTAGATTTTGTGGATTTGACCAATTCTTTAATCTAACGGTCAAATGTTGAATAATTTTATTTATTTTTGACAGGAGTCAGCCTTTACCAAATATTGAACATTTTTGGCTCTGTTATTCTTCGTGTCGAGTGCCTGTTTCTCGTCCATAATCAACCAGAGAAGAAGGAACTTGTCGAAATGAGGTTTACCTTCCTCTTCCTGGTGCATCTCCGGGCGATCTATCTTTGCTTTTTTTCTTTTTTGATCTCCGCTTGGGGTCAGCTGTCATTTTGTGCTCATTTGAGCCTTTCGGAAACTCTCTCTGCTCTACTGAACCATCCTCTGTTGTTAGAGATGTGTTTACGCCTTCTACATGATTCATCTGATCAGTCAGGAAATTTATTTATTTATTTTGCTGGATGGTGGCTTTGAAACAGATGTTAATACTTGTTTTCGTTAGGACCACGCCAATCCTTGTGATGAATCCTATTTTTAGCGGCCCTTACTTAATAGAAGTTGGGTTACTCCAGCTGCCACTTCGAAGAAACTAAAGAGAACGGATTGCCGATTGCGAAAACAACGTTGTTTATGTTGTCCCAAAAACGAGTTTGCCTCGCCGACAAGCAGGAAGTCATATCTAGTGATTCAGCCCTTTACAATTTCAAGGTGCAAATGATCATGAATTATCTAAGAATCGGTTTAAACTCTTAAGGCTCATGGCATAGTAGTGATAAGAGGACTTATCACATAGAATGACGTCACTATGTGTTGCTCAGCTGATCAAGCATCGCTGACAATAACACATCAAAGTGCTAAAAAAAGTTGCATTCTGTGAAACACAATGACGTCACTGTGTACACCGATGAGCGGCGCACATGTCATTTGCCAGCGCCGCTCGTCCATAGATCGCCAGCCTCTCTCCCCCTAGTAGTTCCCTCTCCTTCTTTCCCAGATTACCGCGTCTGTTTCGCAATACTCGACTTCTGCTACGTCATGGCCTCCTAGCTTCTCGCGTCATCGTTATCGGTGCCCTCGCCCCGTGCTTATAAGCGCCGGAGCACGACCAGTCACCCACTTCAGACCTTCTCTGTCAATGGGAACGACCGTATCGCGTTACCCCGTCACTCCCTCCGACTATCCCGTCTTCTCGCTGACCATCCGCGCCACCGATCGGATCAAACTCATCGATGCGAACGCCGCCGTCGTGAACATCGTCCGCCACAACTTGCAAACACACTATGGTGCGTCTATCGATTGGTTTTTGTTGAAACAAGGGTTGTTTAACGCTGTCCAGGTGGTTTTTTGAATGCCTATTGCATAGCCTCTGGTGATGTTCGCTACTTCACAAAAGGGGGCCTGAGAGCGGATAAGACAGGATCCACATTTGGTTTTTAAAGTGCATTTTATAATTAAATTGCCCAGGTACAGGGTGACCCATAAGTATTGCGACGGGAAAAAACGATGATAACTTTTTAAAATTAAGCCCAAACTGAAAACGCTTTTTTAGCACGCAAAAACACGTAAAATTCCACACAAATATCTATAAGATATGTTCGAAGTGCCCATCTACTGCTTCAATACATGCGTCCAAAAATTTCCGGAAGTTTTTCAAAATACACGCGACGATTTTTTGGCGTAATTTCGTAATTTTCTATTTGTTTTTTTTTATTTGTATCCCTTTGACAATCGACAATCGCAGACCTCGGAAATAAGTCAAAATCACATCTATTAGAATAGGCTCATTCAATTAAGCGCCCATACTACACTCTCTAATCTCCAAAGTATTCGACAAACTATATTAAGTATTCGACCCTCTGCGTGTGAAGTGCTAAAAAGTCAAAAGCAGGTGTTCAATGCTTCCTATCTTTTCACGAGGAAAAAAGCTGAAAAATGAAATTTGAGGCGATATTATCAACTTGATCCTCTTAAGGTCGCATCCAGAACGAATTCATCAGCAACGATGGTGGGACCTGCTTCAAGCTGTCCGGATTCCCCTTCTGCAAGACGGGCGGCTTTGACCTGTCCGTCCGCACAAAACACTTCTTCAAGGAGCTGTTCTCCAACCTGTTGCGCCACGGCTGGAAGCTCTGGCTGAACAGCGACCTCAGTCGCCTCTACGACTACTCGACGCTCTTCTTCAGTCGGTGTCCTCCAATTGCCTCGTAAGTCCTCATCACTTCCATCTGTGTAAACTCATAATTTCACAACACTTCTTTATTGACTCTAAGCTAACCTTAATCTCTTTAGGAACTTCTCCATGTGCTGCCTGAGCCTAAGCAGCCACGACAAGTTCCAGCTGATCGACGCTCCCGAACACCTTAACGACGCGCTCCTTTCGTGTGTAGGCGATCTGTTGCAGTCCCAGAACGTCACCGAGCACTGTTTTCAAGTTAAGATGCACGGACACCTCTGGCAAAACTGGAGCTACACTCAGGTATTCGGAAGAAGGAGATGAGTGACCATAACCAAGCAATTTCAGTCCACAAAAGCGCGCTCTCTGCTTCTGAGCATCTTCAGAACGTTCCGTCAGTATGGATACGCTCTCTTCGGAACGGTCAATCTTAAGGGAACGGCCGACAGCATCTTCTTTATCAATGTAAGATTCTGTTTAGTAGATTTGTTCTTAATCCTACCGTATCCCTTCAGGATGGCAGCACCCTTACTCCGGAGCAGTACTGCGTTATCTCCCTTAACGCACAAGACCGTCTCCGCCTCATCGGCTGTCCCAAGAACCTCGTGGACATGACCTCCAACCTAATCTCGGCGCAGTGGCCCGGCGGCCTTCAGAACACCAACCACGACGGGGAGTGTGTGGAGTTCAAGATGAAGGGCCGGCCGTGGTTCGCCTACCAGCGCCACAGTGCCGTTGAAAGTCGCCACTTCATCGCGACGCTTCTTCAGGCGAGCGTGAAGAACGGCTGGGCCGTGCTCGCCTCCCTCGATGTCTCCAGGAAACCGACCGATAAGGTAGATTTCTATCTTAATCTAACAAGAGAAGATGGCGCTTTTCCCCGAAAACAATCCTCTGCCAGGGGAAAGTTCTACTTTGAGATGGCGAAATAACGTAGTCCAAGATCCTTCTTAAGATCAGAGATCTTCTCGCATTTTCCAATTTTAACAAGAGTCGAGAAAAGCAAAAGTTTGATTGAGTTTGAGCCAAAATGAAATAAAAGAATGGGAAGGTTTTCTCGATGCGCATTCAACTGCTTTTCATTCATCGAATCCACTTAGAAAAAATGATTTTAAAAGCTTCGAATATGCTATGAACAGACAGGCTAACCAAATAGAATTTTTACAGAATTAAAAAAAAGAATGGGAAAATGACCCTTCTCAAGATCTGAGACCTTCTCAATTAAAATCGGATTCAAAAATGACAATCTTTCTCAAATTTCTGTCATCATCCTCTTCCAGGCGGTGTTTGTGATGCGCAGCTGCACGCCAATGTCCATCCCCCACTTCTGCATCGCCCCAGCCTCCCGCGATCTCATCCGGATCATCGGCGCCGACCATGAAATGGAAACCCTCGTTGCCAACGTCTTCAAGCAGTGCTGGAGCCCCGGTATCCAGCACGAAAGTGTAGGTTTCTTCTTCTATCCTTAACCTTACGATGGAGCCACTTACTGGATCCTTCCGATTTGCATTCAAGTAGACCTGGATTACCATATCCTGTTTCAGAAGGACTGCAACAACCTGGAACTCAAGCTCCGTGGCGTGCCCTGGCACAGCTACTCCTTCTCGGACTCGTTCGCACTCGCGCGCATGACCATGACGCGGGTGCTGACGGCGTTGGAGGAGCGCGGCTGGTCGGTCATCTGCTCGGCCGACGTCTCCGCCAAGTACATCCACAACAACGACAACAGTAACAGTGACCATCCTTGTGACGTACACGCGTGGTTTGTCGCCAAAACCTCGCTGATCTCGTCGCTAGCCGGACCCTCCACAACTGGAACGTCTCTTGGGTTTGCGCCTCCCTCCTACAAAGAGGCCGTGGAGTTCTCGTGATGTTGTACATACTTGATGAGTGGGATGACCAGTTTGCCTTTCAGCAATGCTTTCTGAGTTTGCCTTTGAACCCCGATTTTAATAAATTATTCTCTTTGATTTTCATTATTTTTCGGGTAGGAATAGAAGGCGAGGTGACCGCTAGGAGCCGCATAGTAAAGTGGTGGCTAACATCACCAAGAATAGTTTTGAAGAATACGGCTGTCGAGATAGGATTACGATCTTTCAGATAGAATCAGTATGCCGAGCCGAGGAGCCTCTGACAGTGAGAGTTGGCAATAGCTAATTCCAATATCGCAGAAACCATATAAGGTCTGATACAGGTTTTATTCGAACAAAAATTACAAAATCACACGTGCAAGCGCCCATAGGAGAGACAATTGTTTCTAAGAAGACTGTCAAAGGAAACGTTGAGTTGTTGACGCATCTTCTTAGTTGTGATTCTGCGGAAAAGTTTTCGATAACTGGCGTACATGGAAAGTCGATAGTTGTAACGTTTCGGGTACAGTAAAGTGTCTATCATTTTCCTAAGAACTTCTTTGTATGTCGATGGCCTCCGATCCTCTAATTCAAGGTGAAAAGAATGCAATCCCTTGAAAGTCATAAACTTGTAGAGGACTGTAAGGGAGTCGTTTTTCGCGGCGTGGCAATAAAGTCTTCGAAGCGTTCCTCGCTCGATAAGTGGGGTCAAGGCTTTGACCGTAGAAGGAAGTTGATCGTAAAGCTCCACGTCTTCAATACGAGATGGAATTGAAAGGAGTTGCTGCAGTAGAGTGTGATTTTGATGTTTTCGAAATTTGAGGATCAGCGTACATGAATGACCTATACTCAGGAGCTTCCTTAGTAGATCGAAGTTTTTCTTCGTCAATGGATAGTAACGTGGATATGCTGCCATCTCTTCAGCTCCGTCCTCGATGTAAATATGTTTAAAATAGTATTGCTGCAGATTGACTACAGTCAAATGGTGGGTAGAGTTCAGAAATGTCGTGGCTGTGAAGACGGCTTCTCTGTCGTTCATGAAGTAGACTTGAAGACATGCAGACTTTTTAAACGGTTTGCTGTTGGCTATTTGGCCCCAGATCAAGGGAAGCTCTCTCAGTCGACGACTCCAGCCGAACCAGCACTCACGCTCGTAATCCAGCTGCACCAGGACTTCCTTGATGAAGCAGTTGGGCACGCGGTCCATGGCTCGGCGATTGTCGGCTGTGAAACAAAGCGGTCGTCGGTTTATCTTTAAATATGTTTGGAGACGATGCATTCACGTGAGAATGGCACCTCCAGAGAATGGTGTCGTACAGCATTGCTATGGGTACATTGCAACGTTGCATTTTCCAATTTTAACATTTTCCAATATTATATTTTCTAAGCCAAAATGAAAGTAAAGAATGAGCGCGTTTTTTCGATGCGCATCCAACTGTTTTTCTTTCATCGAACCGAAGAAAAAAAGATTTTTAAAGCTTCTAATTTTCTATAAACAGAAAGTCTAATTATATTGAATTTTCACGGAATTTTAAAATTTTTTTTCACTGCATTTTCGCAAATCGTTTTTTTTTTCGTTGCAAAACTTGTGGGCCAAGATTCAGAAGACTTGTAATACCGACTCTCCGTTCTGGTCATCTCGTTTATTGGGTGCACTACAAAAGCGTGGGAGGATTTTTTTACATGTTTTCTATTAAGTGAATTCTTACTACAATTGTCTGTTCTGTTTTCTACGATTATCCTGCAAAGGCGACTCTCTAAGGACACGGGATCTGATCAGCGAAAATCTGATCGTCCCTGCATTGTAGGACTTGAGATCTCCGGCCATTCGTACCTTGTCCCAACTTTGGTTGTAATTCTTGATGCATTCACTAGGTGCAATAGTCAATACCATAGCATGATTTGGCACTCCGTTTATTATCACCAAAACAACAACGATAACATTACAAAAGAAGAGAAAGTGACTGCGAACCGAAGGGAAAAAGAGCACTGCAAAATGAGTCGATTTCTGTGACAGGCCTATTCACGGATACGCACAAAGATGTGACGATTTCTACAACTCTCGTTAACCTCAACATTTCCCCCCATAACCACAAGGTAGGGGCTAGAGTATTTATAATCTGGGTCTACTGCTACGCAACATCCTCTTTTCCTGGTCTCCACTGCGCTGATAACTTCGTTACAGAGTGCTTTATAGGAAACTGGGCTGTCCTCAGAGATGGTGATTTGGAATTTCTTCATCTTCTCGAAGGCCGCGAATCTCAAGAGCACTGGCAACATTTCCTTGGTCACGTGCATGTCGATATAACATGATAAGTGGCTGAGAGTTTCCCTCTCGATGCTTCGAGTCAGTGTGTCCATGGAGAGAGGCCCTTGACTGCTGAGATCCAGTTTCGCGACCCGAGGAATGGCCATGCAAAGACGCTGGACAAGAGGATGGATAGGATATGTTAGAAAATCAAGGTCCAGGTCACTCGGGAACGGCTTCCGGATAACATTGTGCAAAAGTTTGAAGTTCTTCTCCGTGAGTGGGTGGAATTCTGGAAGTTCCCTAGTATTAAAGTCGTCGTCTCGGTCGTCTGTGACTCTGATCTTCACAAAAACGAACTGCCCAATGCAGTCCAATTCCACAGGACCATCATCATCATCGACGCAGAAGTAGGCTTGTTCTTTGGATTCAAGATATATATAAAGATCGGCTTTCTCTCTGGCCAGCTTCATATCGGCCACCTCGCCCCACATCGATGGGTATTTACGGTCCATGAAACGCGGAGTGTCCGCGAGCTGCAGCAGGACTTCTTCGATGAAGCAGATAGGCACGCGGTCCATGGTGGAGTCCTGTTGGCTTCTTCCAAAACAAACGTCAGGTTCTGCTTATATAAGCGCTTGGAAACAATGTGACAATTGCACCTTATAGTGATACTCTTGTCACAGCAAGAACGAAATAACGCACAAAGAAAGGCTTTCGTGTTGGGATCTGTTGAATCTGCGAATCTGTTTACGCTTTGATTAGTAAAACGTATTAATATTGGGTTGGTGTATAATTAACTTCCCACTTTTTCAACGTCATTTTACTGACGAATATACATCGCTAAGATTCAGTTATAATTAACAAGTGTAATCGGCAGATTCCTCGTTCGTAAAATGTACGATGTTTTTGAGTCAAAAAAAGATTGGGTCCAAGTACTACAAAGGACGGAGATCTTTAATTTATGGGAAATTATATTTGCACCAACCCCATAGTTTACTAGATGCTCAATCCTTGAATTATTTGACACGTTGTTTATTATAAACAAAACATTATAAGAGAAGAAATAGTTACTGCAAACCAAAGAGAAAAAGAACACTGAAAAATGTGTCGATTGCTGTCTACTTACGGCTACGCACAAAGATGCAATCATCGACATACCTAAAGTTAACCGAAAACTTTCCACGCATGGTCTTAAGCCGGCCGCAAAGATTACGACAGCGTTCGTCTACTTGTATGTGACATCCTCTCTCCTTGTTTAGAATTGCGTCGACAACTGCGTCAAAAAGTGTTTCGTAGGAAACTGATTGAGAGCAGCCTCTAGAACGGAAGACCATGAGTTCGTTCATTTTCTCGGAAGCCATGAATCTCAAGAGCACTGGCAGCGTTTCTTTGGTTACGTCGGTATGGCAGGATAAATCGCTGAGAGTGCCCCTCTCGATGCTTCGAGTCAGAATGTCCATGGAGAGAGGCACTTGACTGTTGAAATACAGTTTCACGACCCGAGGAATGGCCAAACAAAGACGCTGGACAAGAGGGTGGATAGGATCTGTTTGAAAGTCAAAGCCCAGAAAACATGGGAACGGCTTCCGAATAAGATTCTGCAAGAGTTGGAAGTTCTTCTTCGTGAGTGGGTGGAATTTCGGTGGGTTGAAGATATCCCAGCCCTTGTTCTTCTTGTCCTCTACTTTAATGTTCACGATAATGAACTGTCCAATGCGGTCCAACTCCACCTGTTTTCTATCATAATCATCGACGTAGAAGTAGGCTTGTTCCTTGGATTTGAGGTAGAGGTGAAGATAAGCCTTTTTTCTGGTCAGCTTGCTTGCGACCCTGCCCCAGATGGATGGGTACTCACGGTCCATGAAACAATAATTGTCCACGAGCTGCAACACGACTTCTTCGATGAAGCGAATAGGCACACGGTCCATGTTGGCGGCAGTTCTTCGGAATAGTGGTCAGCTTCTGTTTAAATGAACGCGTGGAAGCGATGCCTTCTTGTGAACACGGAACTTGGCTTCGCCAATGCATCGCTAATGCAAACACAGAATGCATCACTCACATAATTATTTTTCACTTTTTTTTATTAGCAAGAATTAGAAGATAATGTTCAATCCACGACACTGTAGGGGATGGGAATCATGCAAAACGCTGTAGAGCAAAACTCTAAAAGGGGATGAGAATCAAACATTTGCCAAAGAATATAGCTATTGCATATCTCTACTTTTTGCTTTTCACAGAAAGCTGATTTCTGATAGAATTATGATAATATCTCACCGTAACCTTTTGCCGCGCGGTCTCTTCTTCAAGACGGGCGCAAAGGTGTCGATAGCGTTCGTCTACGCTTATGCGACATCCTCTTTTCCTGCTCTGAACTGCGTCGATAATTCCGTTAAGGAGTGTTTCATAGGAAACTGGGCAGTCGTCAGAATGGTCCACGTATAATTCCTCCATTTTCTCGAAGGCCACGAATTTGAAGAGCGCTGGCAGCACCTTTTGTGTTACATTGATATAGCAGAATAAATTGCTGAGAGTTCCCCTCTCGATGCTTCGAGTCAGTATGTCCATGGAGAGAGACCCTTGACTGAGAAGAACCAGTTCCGCGATCCGAGGAAGATCCAAGCAAAGACGCTGGACAAGAGGGTGGATAGGGTCTGTTTGAAAATCAAGGGCCAGATAACACGGGAACGGCTTCCGGATAAAATTAAGCAAAAGTTGGAAGTTCTTCTTCGTCAGTGGATGGAGCTTTGAGAGTAACCAATTCCAGTCCTCCTCATCCTCCTGCCCGTCAACATCCTCGACGTCAATATACGTAATAACAAACTGTCCAATGCGGTCCAACTCCACCGATTTTTGATGAGCATCATCGACGCAGAAGTAGGCTTTTCCCTTGGATTCGATGTAGAGATGAAGATAGGCCCTTCCTCTGCTCAGCTCCTTGTCAGTTATCTCGCCCCAGATGGATGAGAACTTGCAGATCAGGTAAAACTGATTTTCCTCGAGCTGCAGCAGGACTTCTTCGATGAAGCAGATAGGCACACAGTCCATGGTGGAGTGTCGTCAGTTCTTCCGAAACAGTCGTCGGCTTCTGTTTAAATGAACGCGGAGAAACGATGTCCTCTTGGCGTCGCTAATGCTAACACAGAATGCATCACTCACATAATTATTTTCCACTTTTTTTATTAGCAACAATTGTAGGATAATGTTCATTCCACGGCACTGTAGGGGATGCGAATCAAACATTTGCCAAAGAATAGAGCTATTGCATATCTCTATCTCTTTTCACATAGAGGCAATTGTCGTCAGGATCATATAAGACCTTTACCCGCGCGGTCTCTTCTTCAAGACGGGCGCAAAGGTGTCCATAGCGTTTGTCCACTCCTATGCGACATCCTCTTTTCCTGCGGAGAACTGCGTCGATAACTCCGTTAAGGAGTGCTTCATAGGAAACTGGGCTGTCGTCAGAAAGGGTGATTTCGAATTGATTCATCTGTTCGGAGGCCACAAATCTTAGGAACACTGACAGCATTTCGTGGGTCAAGTATATATCGATATAATAACATGAAAAATACTTGAGAGTTCCCCTCTCGATGCTTTGAGTCACTGTGTCCATGGATAGAGGCACTTGACTTTTGAGACGCACTTCCGCGACCCGAGGAATAGCCAAAAAGAGACGCTGGACAAGAGGATGGGTCGGATTTGTGTGTAAATAGAGCTCCAGAGAACACGGGAATGGCTTCAGGATAACATTTTGCAAAAGTTGGAAGTTCTTCTTCGTGAGAGGGTGGTATTTTGGTAGTTCCCCAGTATTCCAGTCCTCGTCCAGGTCGTCTGTGACTTTTATGTCCACGAAAACGAACTGCCCAATGCGGTCCAACTCCAGCTGTTCATTATTACCATCATAGACGCAGAAGTAAGCTTGTTCCTTGGATTTGAGGTAAAGATGAAGGTAGGCCCTTTCTCTGGTCAGCTTCTTGTTGGCGACCTCGCCCCAGATCGACGGGTATTTACGGTCCTTGGAATACGGAGTTTTCTCCAGCTGCAACACGACTTCTTCGATGAAGCAGATAGGCACACGGTCCATGGTGGTGTGTCGTCAGTTCTTCGAAAAACAGCTTCTGTTTAAATGAACGCGGAGAGACGACGGTATCCTGTGAACATGGAACTTGGCGTCGCTAATGCATAGCATTGTTCTCACCACAGAATGCATTATATATAAACATAATTAATTTATAATTTTTTATTGCCAGCACAGGAA
>KN168610.1:11051-33151 GCA_000757755.1 Steinernema glaseri
ACTTGCATTTGCTCACTGAAATTGAAAGTTCATTGAAATTGTTCTTTAAAATTCAAACTGAAATCTAAAACGTCTAAGTCTAAAACGCTTCAAAATGTAGAAAAGGTAGGACGCTTCCAACTGTCTCACACAGATACTGTTGATCTACGTACTGATTTTGGGCTATGAAGTGCTCAAATGTATTACAAAACGACAGTTGTAAACCTTTGCTGAAACTAAAGGACGATGAAAATGTACCATCCAATCTTGTCGAATTTTTCGTCGAATACATAAAACTGGTATAGGTCGAATGGTTGGCAAAAAATTTCTTGTGCCTCTGATTGTTGGTTGAGCACAGCAAAACATCACCATCGGATTTGGAAAATATTGGTATTTTGGGACATACATTTGAGTCGAGCAAATTTTTTTTTTTCAAGTGGGATGGTTCATGTGCTTTCCGAAGTCATCTTTAAGACTTCCTTGGACATTACTTACCATTTTGCTCATGAATCGTGCAAAAAGATTAGCAAAAAGAATGGCATGTATTACCTTCAGGATATTTTGGAGAGACGTTCACGTGATACTCGGCTGATTCAATAAGCTTGTTTTTGTCTAATGAACCAAATGTCGCACTATGGGCAGGTGTCATAACTGCGCTCGTTAACCCACTCAACTCATGATGCTATGTACGGAGCGATGCGTGTGATTTTACATATGACCTATTCCATTATAATGTTGTTGCGTATTTAATTGTTTTCACTTTCTTACAGCTTTGTATCGGCAGTGCAGATAACAAAACATTGGTGTCCTAAAGCAAAGCTTAGTCAGGACTGTATTGTTCTCATTTTTTATTTGTCACTACATTTATATTTCTAGCTTGTGAATGCATTCAGTAAACATCATAGTCCACCAAGTACATTGAGGTAGGTGCACTCTCAAGCAGATCACAAGCCGAGTCAAAAAGAATTAAAAGCCAATGAAATGATCTATGAGATCCAAAAAAAAGCAATATTTGCGAAATTTTTATTTTTGAGGCGAAATGTCACCATTTATTATTCACCTTATTCACCTGTTTGTTTTCGTAGAAACGTTTTAAATGCTGCATCACCTACAGAAATAGTCTAAAGCAATGGAATTTTCAGGCAAAAATATGTAAAATTTAAATAATGTTATACGCACAGATTTCGGGTTGCCATCTTTGCTCCAGCTGGTAATATTGTCCACATGTGACCACACATGTGGGTTAGATTATTTTCATGGTCGTTTCAAGACCCTAAAGCTACTCAATGGCGTTAACTGGATTGCCGTTGCATGTCATCCATCTTCTAATGAGGTGTTTTACAAGCTTTAAAATGACCACAGGAAAAGTCATTCCTACAGAACAGAGAATTCTTATGTTCGGTCCTTCTGTTTTATTTAATTCAATTTTGACTGAAACACAATATTGGTTAAAAAACCAAATATACATCTCCTACTTTTAAAAATGACCATAGCCTTCGGATAACAAATACCGTATGCTCAATTTAATACCGTATGCCCACCTTTCGCTATTTTGTGGTTCTTACCATTGCGAATAACGAAATACTGTACGAAGATGAATAACAAGAAGATACGTCGATATTTTTGTCAGAATGAATTTGCAGTCATCTTGCCCAAAACATATCCTACAATACCTACAGTTTCCTGGACATTCGCTTGCCTTACAATCAAAACTGACAATGCCAATCAAAGGCATAATGTATTAGAACTTTGGCATCACAATGCTTTACATCTAGTAGGCTACAAAAATTTACCCAAAGTCTACTCAAAGAGCTGAACAACAAGGGATTTGTTTCTGAGTCATCACCGTATGTATCGTACAAGTATGTTGGACAAACAGCAGTACAGCTGTGGTGTCAGACGGCAGATGATGGCGTCCGAAAACAACAAGTAGAACGTCTACGCATTATGCCTGTGATCGTCGCAACTTTCAGTTCACCGCGTCCGACCTTCATGTGTTTAGAAGATCAGTCATGTGGCACTGTTCAATGGCTCTCATTAGCGAAAATCGTCACGCGTTCCTAACAGGGCGTCCTTTCATGTCGTTTTAGCGGTGCATATTCGCGTTTCTGCCTCTGAACGGTAAACGTCGTCATATGTACAGTGTATCTTTCCAGGCTGGCCATGGCAGGAGGCATCACGCCTTGGATCATCGTCAACAATTCTGTCAAAGTCTTTGAGTGTGTGGTGTGGACCTTGGGTATCATCTGCATCTTCTATGTTATTAGCTGCTTCAGGAAGGCTAGCCTTCTTCACTACAATTTGAAGATGATTCTGGTAAGATGATCGTGGATTGACATAGCTGTCGTGACTGTATTTTTGTAGTAAAAAGTGAAACGGAATACCGTATTTCTTGAAGAATTTTTGAAGATGATCTTATCGTTTTATCACTCTTCTTGTTTCAGGTGAACTTCTCCGCTGCCCTAATCGTTTACGGAGCATCTCGCCTGGGAATGCACATCGACTCCGCATTCCAATTCTGGTGCATCGGTCCAGCTAACTTAAGCTGTCGAAAGGCTCTGCTCATCGCCAAGATTTTCAACGCCGTTGCGATGCTCGTTGCCGCCTCGTGCATCACTCTTCTCAGCGTGGAACGCACTGTCGCCACGTTCATTCCAAAAACGTACGAGCAGTTGAAGAAAACCAGGAAAGAGATAGTGTTCTTTCTGCTTTTGGTAAGGACACATCCTTTGACGTCATGCTTACATCAAAAACATTTTCAGTGGATATCTGGCCTTGGCATCTCCACTGGCCTTAACGTCTCATCGGAGCCCGTCGGAGAACAGTGCGACCAGGGTTCATCTTCCGCTTCAGTGTTTTTGCTCCATGAAAACACCGAATTTGTATTAGGTTTGGTCATTGTAGCGACGCTGTCGACCGGAGGAAACGCAGCGGTAAGGAATTAAAAATCGTTGTTAAAATTTTCAAAAGAAATTATCCTAGAAAATTTCGAAACGCCGTTGTTCTCATGCTTGCCTTCCTTTTTTACATATCGTAACCATATCATGACGGCTTATAAGCCATATTACATAAATTTTTGTATCAAGATTTTCCTCCTTATTGTTTTTGTCGCTTACAACTGGATTGTTATTTCCGTACATGTCGTTCTCAAATTTTTACCTATTAATTACTTTTTTCACATTTTGATCATCTAACAATTTTTTCCATAATTTTCCACTCGTTATGCACTGGTGTTTATTCACTACCAGAACATGTTTCTGTTGTTCTTCTTCCTGCACAAGTTTCTCGTGTTTATCTTTCATTTTCTTAAATTACCATATATAATGAAAGCGTATCGGGCACATCGTGCAAAGCATATCGCATCAATTTTTGAAACCTGGCTTTTCTTCTCTTCTTCCTTACCACCGTACATTTTAAACCACTGCCACCTGTAAACCACTTTTTTTTGGGTGTACTGTAAAATTGTTTCTCTCTACAAGAACCTGTTACAATTGTTCTTCATTTTTGAACTTCACCACACAATACCGAAATCGATTCCTCTCCATATTTAAAACAAAGCTCATTCCAGCTGTTCTTCTTCCTGCACAAACTCAACAAGAAACGTCGCCACCAGCTCACACCTGGACAGCTTAACATCCGCTACCAGTACATAGAGAACATAGTCACCACTCGACTCCTAATCGCGCTCAATATCCTCACCCTTATCATAGCCTGCCTCGTACTGTTGCTCACCGGGTTCTACTACTACGCACAGCGTACAGACCTCATGGAAGAGAGCGACCTTCTTTTCGTCGAACAGGTAGGAGCTCCCTTGCTCGCTGTGCCCACGCCTTTGACTTCAGTGCTTCCACGCGCTAGCGGCTATGTACGCCTTCTTCTACAACGTCATCTGTCTGGCGATGCATAGGCCGAACCGGGACCACCTGCTTCGAGATTTCAGAAGGCTTACATGCTGCCAGACGCAAACCTACGTACAAGAACTCATGAACCCGAAAGTGAAGAGCGTAGAAGGAAATAGCCTGTCGTTCAAGGATGAAGGAGTTGTGTACTTCAAGAACCTCTCGGAACAGTGGAGCGTCAAAGTGATGCACATATGATGTCGGGCTTACAATGAGAGCTTAATTTATTAAATGAAATTCTAATGATGTGAGCAACAGGCAGGCATAAGGACCTATGGAAAACAAGTGGTCGTTAATTGGTTTGGCTTTTGGTATGTGAACAAGTATTTATCATTCGAGTCGCTGGAAAGCGAGTGATTTTATTTTATACTCCTCATTTCGATGTTTAGTGAATTTTTGTTCGCAGAACTATTAACAGTAAATAGCGTAATCCTTGCATCATTGACGTAGCCTTCCACGTTATTAAACTCACTCCTTCTACAGATAGCAAGCAGATCCAAATGCATGATTCTTCGTCCCCAAGGTTGGAGATGAGTGACGTCCTTAGAATGATCGAAAACATTTTCTGGTCATTTGCCGTCGTTGGGGTCTGCTACGTAATGAAGTGTTTGCGGAGAGCACGCCTTCTACACTACAATTTGAAGATGATCCTGGTGAGGATTTGGATCTGTGGCATTTAATCATTAAAGGGTGCTTAAAGACAAATCTTTCTATCGCAATGATCGGCTATGGCTGTTGTCGGCTTGCAAAAAACATGGAGTCCATCGCTCATTACTATGGTATCGGACCACGAAACATGGCCTATCGCACAAGTATGCTGGTTGCAAAGATTTATTTTGTCACGTCGATGCTCATCGGACTTTTTTGTGTTCTAATGCTTACCGTTGAAAGAACGGTGGCCACGTTCGTCCCTGAGCGATACGAACAGATGAAAAAGACAGGCAAGGGGTTTGTTGTGTTCGCCCTATTTGTAAGGATTTATATGCGCTTTTATGGTGGTATGGTGCACTTTCAGTGGGCAGTGAGTGTCGGCATCTCCATCATGCTCAACCTCTTCTGGCAGAAGACCAATCCGCAAACGAACGACAACACGGTTTTGTTTTCTTCTTTTCTTGTAAGCGTCAATATCGAGTTTTTGCTCGGCGTCATATACGCAGCAATCCCCGCAAGCGTAGCTAACGGAGTCGTAAGGATGCACTCACGTCTTAATATACAAGTAACACTTTAGCTTGTGTGCTTTCTCTACAATCACAACAAAAAACGGCGCATCCAACTTGACCGGAGTAAACTAAACGTTCGCTACCAGTACGCGGAGAACATTGTCACCACACGGCTTCTGCTTGCTCTCACAGGTGCTGATTTTGTTGGGTCTGTCGTGGCTGCAACACTAATTTCTTGCTACTATGTCGCCCGAAGAAATGAGCTGATGAGTGATAATGACCTGCTGTTCATAGAACAGGTATTAAACGATGAGTTGAGCTACGTATATAATTTTTCCAGAGCTTTCATGTAATGATGTCCATGTACGCCATCTGGTACAACGTCATCTTCTTGGCAATGCATCGTCCTAACAGAGATCAGCTAATACGCGACGTTAGGAAACTTGCTTGCTTTAAAAGGCAAAGTTCCGTCGATTCCCTACATTTACAGGTGAAGAGTATAGAAGGACATCGCCTTTCTTTCAAAAACGAGGGCGCCGTGTACTTCAGCTACTTGTCGCGGCAATGGAATGCATAGTAGTAAAACCTTAATAAATATTGGGTTGTCCGGTATGTAACGTTCGATTTTTTGACGTTGTCTATATTTGCCGTATGGTTCAGTGTGGATAGATCGTGTAGTGCACTGTGAACCGCAGTTTTTACTCTCCCTACAGACTTGCTGTTGCATCCTGTTCGACCGTCTTTTGCTGTTTTTTTAAACCATTTTCTTAACCCTACCCAAAATTTGCCCCCTGACGATCGTTGGTTTGTCGTGCTAAAAAATCCATAAAAAATTTATCTGTGGAACAAGTCACAGATGGCACATATTGGATTTACGCTAAGTGTCTAACGCTCACAAACACGTGTGAAAAAGAATTCGCCAAAGTTTGAAATAGGGACACATCCAACACGACGTCAAAAACCGATCACAGGGAAGACTTATCTCGTGCTATTGGTTGGATATTCAAGGAATGAAATTCTGTAAAGTTATGACCAACAAGGCAACACTTCTAGCTACAGTTTACATACAACAGCTATACGAGGTAGCTTGTAGTATCCCAGAAAAAGTAGAAAATGTAAAAAGTCGTCGACAGCTGAATAATGGCATTTTTTAAAGTTGGCCTATTTCAAACTGTTTAAGTACAGAGCCGATTCCTCTTGCACACATTCATTACAGACAGAGTGTGCGGCGTACGACCACCACCTTTTCCGGCCCATTAAAAACGAACTAGTGGGTGAGAAATGTTATTTGATACAGGAGGTCAAAAAATGAACCCCAACTTCTTTTGACTCGGTATATAATTAATTCTACGCTCATCAGCGCTTTTTGCGTCCTAATGTTAACCTATAAGTATCCTCTTAAAAGTCAAACTTTTACATTATGTCCAGATAGTTTTGTTCGTTAGTCTTGCATCGCAGAGAAGCAACCTTCCGCGTTTATCACGGATTAATTGCATAACACGTGGCGGATCTGTGGTGCTACCGGTACTTTTATTTATCTCATAGGAGAGCATTAGAATGTGCTAATTAGCGATGACAATAATCGAATATTCTATGAGGAAACAAAAGAAGGAATTTTTGACGCATATGACCGTCATCAACATGAAATAAATGGTATCCAGAACTCAAACCGACAGCTACAGAGGACCGCTTAATGAGAAGCTTATTCGCGGAAGGAATTTATGGAATAGAAACAATGGAATTTTTACACCATGAATACCATTATAAAAGTACACATAATTTCGCCTTTTCTGGAGGACCGTTCCGCGAAGCATTGTTAAAAACATGTTAAAGACGTTAGGACTTGATGATCACTAATACCGTGGAAATAGATTTACAAAGATGACTCATGAAACAGCTGGAAGACTTAGTTATGTTGTTTTTCATTCTTTTCGTACCTCTGGACCATTTTCACAATTTTTTTTGCCGTGCTTTGTGACCAGTGAAATGCCCATTAACATATTCAAACGAAAACGTAGACGCCTAGATCCTTTGACGTACTGTGACAACACATACTGTGCGTACCTTGCCTAACAGCACAGAAAACACGTCAATCTATTTATGTTGTATTTTTCATCATTTTCTGCGTTCCCCATTGACGCGGTTTATTCATTAACATTTTTGGAAATAACGTGGTAACCGTGGTAAAATAACGTGGTACTGCTTAAAACGTTCAAAACCGCGTCATAGAACGTAGTTTCCCGCGCGATTCAACTTACTCCTTCTGCAGAGAGCAAACAGATCTAAATGGCTGATGACTCAGTGTCCCGTTGGTTGGAGATGGGTGACGTTCTTAAAATAATCGAAAACATCTTATGGCCCTTTGCGCTCGTTGGGATGTGCTACGTGACCAAGTGTTTACGAAGAGCGAGCCTACTTCACTACAATCTTAAGATGATCCTGGTAAGGTTTCCACGATGTGCTGCAACTGACCAATGAATACTACTTGAAGATAAATTTTTCAATCGTAATAATCGGCTATGGTTGTTGTCGACTTGTGGTAAACATGGGCTCTGTCGCGCAGTATTACGGTATCGGACCGAGAAACGTGGTTTACCGTACGAGCATGCGAATTACAAAGATTTATTTTGTTGCATCTCCGCTCATCAGCGCTTTTTGCGTCCTAATGTTAACCTTGGAACGAACGGTGGCCACCTTCGTCCCAAAGCGTTACGAGCAGATGAAGAAGACGGGGAAGGGAGTTACTCTGTTTGTCCTCTGCGTAAGGAATTTCATAATGAGCCACCGTTAAGGTACACTTTTAGTGGGTATTTAGCTTCGGATTCTCTATTACGGTCAACTTTTTCTGGCATGTGACCACTCCGCTACACTACAACAACCAACTACCACATTCTTCTTCCATTCTGAGCGGAAACACCGAGATTCTGCTTTTCTTTATATACCTAGGAATTGTAGCGAACGGAGCAAACGGAGTTGTAAGACTGCATTCGTATAATCACCTCTAATCAACATTTTAGCTAGTGTGCTTCTTGTACAAACACAATAAAAAACAGCGTGGTCAGCTCGATCTGAGTAACCTCAACGTTCGATACCAGTACTCGGAGAACATCGTTACCACACGGCTTCTGCTTGCTCTCACAGGTGCTAATTTCGTTATGTGTATCGTGGCCGCAATAGTAAGTTCTTGCTATTATGTCGCCCGAAGGAATGAGCTGATGAGTGATAATGATCTGTTTTTTATAGAACAGGTAAGAACCAGTGGAGTTCAGAGTGATGTAAACAGTTTATAGAGTTTTAATGTGATGGCATCCATCTATGGCATCTTGTACAACATCATCTTTTTGGCGATGCACCGACCCAACCGAGATCAGTTGGTGCGCGACGTTAGAAGGCTTGTGTGTCTTAAAAGACAAAGTTCCGTGGGTTTTATACGGCCGCAGGTGAAGAGTATAGAAGGAAATCGCCTTTCTTTTAAAGACGAAGGCGCTGTGTACTTTAGCTACTTGTCACAGCAATGGAATGCATAGTAGTAAAAGCTTAATAAATACGCAACTGTATATCTGTTATCACGACAGCCGCTACGATATTTTTGGGCGCAATACTTCGAAGTGAACTAGTGGTAGGTGTCTTGAAGAGGACAAGAATAATCACACATTTGTTCGCACACTTTCATAGGGATCGGAGAGGTTGCCAACCGCTCGGGACGTTCATTAGAACTGGAACAGAAAACTGAGAAGCGCTCGTGCACTCGGGACAGTAAAATATTACGCAAGCTACCATGTGCCTCAGGACTCGCTGGTAGTATTTCGTCGGTTTACGACAGTGTATGTCACGGTTTTAAAGATTACGCACAGTTACTACCATGGCAAAAGTGCACATACTTCTGACGTTTCCGAAAGAGACATTTCGCGGAGCGTTGCCTAACACGTGGTAAAAACAATTGGTACAAACGTTAAAGATCATTTAAAGCGGTAACGCATTTAAGGCAAATGACTGTTAGAGCAGCTGGAATGATCCAAGTTGTTTTTCATTCTTTTTTCCCCTGTGGGCACATATTATGTTCCCTGACGTTACATGTAGCATTCACATGTAAGGTGGATGGTTTTATCTTCCAGGGCGTGGTGCGTACTTTTCCTGACAGCTCATAGAGCACACCAATCTATTTATACTATGTTTGTTCATTATTTTCTGCGTCTTCCATTGATGTGATGTATTCATTGACATCATTGGAAATAGCGTATCAATTGTTTGACTCCGTATGTTCACACTTTCCTAACGCGTCATTACTCTTCCCCCGTTAATCAGCTCGCTACCTTTGTAGAAAACAATAAAATGACTCGTGATCTGGTTAGCTGAAGATGAGTGACGTGCTAAGGATGATTGAGAACATCTTGTGGTCGTTCGCCGTCGTTGGGATTTGCTACGTCATCAAGTGTTTGAGCAGAGCCTCACTGCTTCACTACAACCTGAAGATGATTCTGGTAAGGCTTTTGGTATGTGACAGCAAATCAGTGATAAATATGTCAATGTTTTAAGATAAATATGTCAATCGGCTTGTTAGGCTATGGTTGTTCTCGGCTTGCAACGAACACTGACTCCATCACCTGCTACTTCCATATCAAACAGCAAAACGTGATCTATCGTACAAGCATGCTGATCACAAAGATCTATTTCGTCGCATCGCTGTTCATTATGATGTTTTGCTTTCTAATGCTGACGGTGGAAAGAACGGTGGCCACGTTCGTCCCAGAACGATACGAGCAGATGAAGAAGACGGGGAAGGGATTCTGTGTGTTTGTCCTCTTTGTAAGGAAGGAATTAGGTACTGAGCTAATAATAGTACTTCCAGTGGGCAATCAGCTTCGTAGCCTCCATCATGCTCAATCTTTTTTGGCAGATGATAAATCCGCCAAGGATGGACGACGATCCTCTCGGTTCTTCTTTCCTTCTAAACACCAACACTGAGTTTATGCTAGTTATCGTGTACGCAGCCATCGCCGTGAACGGAGCTAACGGAGTAGTAAGGCCTCTGTCATTCATTATTACTTTAACAATTAACACTTTAGCTTGTGTGCTTTCTGTACAGTCACAATAAAAAACGGCGCATCCAACTGGATCGGAGCAAACTGAACGTTCGCTACCAGTACTCCGAAAACATCGCCACCACACGTCTCCTTCTTGCTCTCACAGGCAACTGTTTTGCTGCGGCCTGTGTGGCGGCTATGTTAATTTCCTTCTACTACGCCGCACGAAGAAAGGGGCTTATGAGTGATCCAGATCTGATGTTTATAGAAAAGGTAGAGGGAGAGCCGCGTTCACACAGGAACGTAATTTTTCAGAGCTTCCACGTACTTGCATCTATCTATGCCATCTTCTACAACATCGTCTTTTTGGCGATGCACCGTCCCAATCGAGATCAGCTGGTGCGCGATGTCAGAAGGCTTACCTGCTCACAAAGACAAACTTCGGTTGTCTCTCTACGCTCACAGGTGAAGAGTATCGAAGGGCACCGCCTTTCTTTCAAAAACGAGGGCACCGTGTACTTCAACTACTTGTCACAGCAATGGAATGCAAAACAATAGTATTTAGTAAAACCACTATTTAATAAAATACGAGTATCCTAGAACATTTGCCATGCGATCTTTATTGTTTATACGCATACCATAGGATGGATAAAAAGTCAATTTTTGCCCATAGCTTTCTCAAAATGGCCATTATTTGACTCCGTATATTCCCACGTTTCTTATATGCAAGACTGCGTCAACCAACGTAGTTTCCGGCGTTTCCCACTACTTATGCTGGTAAGGAATCGGCCAGAGTCAACCCCATTATTCTCTCTGTCCCATTGGCTTGAGATGAGCGACGTGCTGAAGCTGATTGAGAGTATTCTATGGACCTTTGCCGTTGTTGGGCTTTGTTATGTCACAAAATGTTTACGAAAGGCAAGCCTTCTGCACTATAATTTGAAGATGATCCTGGTAAGGGTTTTGTGTCCACACAAATGTGAAGAATTTGTTTAAAGATAAATCTGTCCATCGCACTGATCGGCTACGGTTGTTGTCGTATTGCAATGAATACTGACTCCATCGCTCACTACTACGGTATCGGACAGCAATATTTAACCTATCGTGCAAGTATGCTGGTCGCGAAGATTATTTTCGTCGCATCGCTGCTTCTTGCGGCTTCCTGCTGTGTTTTCCTTCCAATAGAACGAACGGTGGCGACGTTTGTCCCGAAGCGATACGAGCAAATGAAGAGGACGGGGAAAGGAGTCGCCCTCTTTGTTATCCTCGTAAGTAACTTTATCTCGAGCCGCTGCTACTGGTGGTTTCAGTGGACAGTCAGTTTCGGCGTCTCCATCGCGCTAAATTTCTTCTGGCAGATGTGGAATACGCCAAACAACGATAACGACTTGCTAGATTCGTCATTCCTTGTGGGTATGAATACCGAATTTTTGTTGGTTATCTTATATGGTGGTACCATCGCATACGGAGCTAATGGAATCGTAAGGAAACGCTTGCATATCATTTACCTATAATTTTACTTTAGCTAGTATGCTTCTTGTACAAACACAATAAAAAACAGCGTAGCCAGCTCGACCCGAGTAACCTCAACGTTCGCTATCAGTACTCGGAGAACATCGCTACCATACGGCTTTTGCTTGCTTTCACAGGCACCAGCTACGTTGTGGCTCTTTTGGCGACTATTCTGATTTCATTCTACTATGTCGTCCGGACAAACGGGCTAATGGGAAACAACGATCTACTGTTAGTTGAACAGGTAGAAGGTTTTTATTCATATAAGCATACATGTATACCTTCTAGAGCTTTCATGTGCTAGTGTCCATGTACGCCATCTTCTATAACATCATCTTCTTGGCAATGCACCGACCCAACAGAGACCAGTTGGTGCGCGATGTCAGAAGGCTAGCCTGTTTTGAAAGGCAAGGCACTGTTGATTCTCTTCGTTTGCAAGTGAAGAGCATCGAAGGACACTGTCTTTCTTTCAAAGACGAAGGCAATGTTTACTTCAGCTATTTGTCGCAGCAATGGAATGTAAAAGCCTGATGCTACCAGTGAAACTAAAATAAATGCGTGTATATGTATATATCGCTTCTCAGATGAGGGTGCTCCAGTTGTCTATGGGGCTTAACATTTGGGTGATTGTAAGGTCATGTTGAAGAGTTAAACCTTCTTAAAGCGTATGTGGTTGTTTAGAGGAGGGGCAGAAGTTGATTTGAATTGTTTGTTTTTGTAGTTTTTTAGAAGGATATATTTGCAAACTGTTTCTGAGTCATGATAGTGTAGCAGTCCCATAACAATTGGCATTTACCGACAGTACTCCTTTCTCTGGCTTTGTTGTTTTCTGGCTTAGAAGCCACATGGAAGAAGAGCATTGTTTGACTCTCAGTTCCCACGTTTCCAATATGTAGGCTAATATGACTGCTCATGTCGGTAGGAAAATAACGATACTTATTCATTGTTCCATTGGCTGGCGATGAGCGACGCGCTTAAACTCATCGAAAGCATTCTGTGGTTTTTTGCTGTCGTTGGAGCCTCTTACGCCACCAAATGTTTGAGAAGAGCAAGCCTCCTACACAACAACCTGAAGATGATCCTGGTGAGAGCTTGACGGTGCGCTGAATAAGGAAACCTGTTTAGGTAAACATGTCCATCACAATAATCGTTTATGGTTGCTGTCGGCTTGTAATGAACGCGGCTTCCATCGCTGAGTACTACGGCATTGGGCCACGAACGGTGGCCTATCAGATATGCATGCTGCTCGTGAAGATTTTTAGCGTAATATCTCTTCTTATTGCCGTTTGCTGTATAACTCTCCTCACCGTTGAACGAACTGTAGCCACGTTGGTCCCGGAGCGATACGAGCAGATGAAGAATAGGGGCAGAGGAGTTGTCTTCGTCGCCCTGGTTGTAAGGAATATCATGCCGAGCAAGTTCTAGGGTGCAATTCCAGTGGACGGCCAGCGTTGGCGTATCCATCGCGCTTAATCTGTACTGGTATTTGTCCAACCCGCTTAACGACGAAGGAAACTCTTCTTTTCTTCAAAGCGTGAAAACAGAATTTCTGCTGGGCATATTTGGCACTGGACTCGTTGGCCACGGCGCTAACGGACTCGTAAGAGAACGCTAATGCCCGGAACCTTTAAAGAGCATTTCAGCTTCTGTGCTTCTTGTACAAGCACAACAGGAAACAACGTAGCCAGCTCGATCCTAGTAAGCTCAACGTCCGCTACCAATACTCGGAGAATATCGCTACCACACGGCTTTTGCTTGCTGTCACACTCACCAGTTTTGTCGCGACCTGTATTGGAGCTCTACTTCTATCGGTCTACTACATTGCTCAAAGAAACGAGCTAATAAGCACTATGTTGTGCATAGAAGAAGTAGATAGATAGTGCAATTCAACCAGTCATATCAATTTTTAGAGTTACCATGTGCTAATATCCATCTACGCAATCTTCTACAACATCATCTTCTTGGCAATGCACCGCCCTAACAGAGATCAGCTACTACGGGACGTCAGGAGGCTTGCCTGTCTTAAAAGACAAGATACCGTTGATTCCCTTCATTCGCAGGTGAAAAGTGTCGACGGACACTGTCTTTCTTTCAAAGACGAAGGCAATGTTTACTTCAACTACTTGTCGCAGCAGTGGAAGTGAAAACCCTGATTACACTTGTGTTACTAAAATAAATACGCATATGTTTAGTGGAACTCTGATCTGTACAGGACTGGATTGACAGTAATATTCCGTAATGTTTTCCAGGACTTGTTAGCTGCCAATACATGCGGATTCCTTATAAAGTCCTTATAAACATACAAAGAGCTAAAAAAACACACTAAAACCAATACGTGTATGTTCTTGTGTGACTTGCACAACAGCCATAAAACGATATTGAGAGCTAGCTGAGTTCCCGAGGCTATAAAATTAAGAGTGGTCTCCACACGCAATGTCTCCACACGAAATGGTTACTACTCTGTCACGTGCCCTGCCACCGAAATTATACTTAAACTTGTTAAACAAGGGCAGACTTGTTAAATGGTCAAAATTTTTGCTTTCCTGTTCTTATCTTCACTGTGCTAATAACTCCAGCATTGTTAGGCATTTGCACTGCTCAGAATCGACAGATATTTCCCAAACACATGTTCGTCAGCTTCTCTTTGTCCTCCATTTTTTTGTGTAATTATTGTGTGATGTATGAAATAAAATAATGTCGATTCCACCGTATAATGATTTATTCCATCCAGTTCCCACACATGCATTGGATACATTATAAAATGTCTATGCACAAGTTCTCACGCTAGTGAATACAATGAAGCCAAACTCCCTCTGAAAATCACTCCATAATCACCATGGTCACCGCGTCGGTTTTGCACGTTCTTAACGACGCCTTTAAATTGACCGAAAGTGTACTGTGGATCAGTGGAGTTATAGGACTCATCTACCTTGTTCGCTGCTTTAAGAAGGCGAGCCTTTTGCACTACAATCTGAAAACCATATTGGTAACCGGCGCTCTCTGTTGATAACAATGGAAATCTTGCATTTAGATAAACTACTCAATCGCAATAGCGGTGATAGGATGTGGTCGTCTTATAATGAATGCGGACTCCTTCGCCCTTTCGTACGGAACGGGTTTACCAAATCCGTCCTGTAGAGTTGGATTCTTGCTGGGCAAGATTACATTTCTCGCAGCCCTGCTTGTGGGCATCAGTTGTTTCTTTTTTTTCACCATTGAGAGAACAGTGGCGACCTTTATTCCGAAAAAGTATGAGCAATTGAAGAAAACTGGAAAGGGAGCTGCGTTTTTCATCATTTACGTAAGTGCCTATATGTTGATGGCATACAATATGACCGTGAACGGCGTAGGATCCTAAAAAAACCGAATCCCGATATTAAATAGTTCGCTTTTGTGTAATTTGTACATTCTTTTGTGTAATTCATGTACAATTTTTGGACAGTGGTTTCTGCCCCCCATTCTCAGTTAAATCGCTTTTATTTAGTGGCTGACATGTATCTGTGCTTCATCAGCCCTAGGATTAACCTTCTACATGAACTCTTCACACTGCGATCTGCAGGCTCTAGCAAACTCGGCCCTATTCCTCCACGCCAATCGCGACTTTCTTCTTTGCCTTGCTACCTTGGGGAGCTTTGGAAACGCTGTAAATGTAACGGTGAGTTCTATCTCTGCTCGAAACTAATGACGACGTTTTTGGGGTGCAAAAATATGATTTTGATGTTTCAGCTGCTGTTCTCTCTGTATAAGCTGAACCAGAAACGACGAAAAAAGGTTGCTCCATGTAGTATTAACACGCGCTATCAGTACACCGAAAACATCCTCACTATGCGATTTTTGATTGTGGTCAGCGTGTTAAACTTCTTCTCCGCCTCTGTGGTTGTTATACTCCTAATAGTGCACCGTTATGCACGAAATCATGAGCTTCAAAAGGATGAGGATATCGTCTTCACTGAACAGGTAGTTGTAAAAATAAAATCGATGATAGGAGGAACTTCATTATTGTAGTACATCCAAGTAATACCCGCGTTTTACGTCAACTGCTACAGCTTCGTATGCATGAGAATGCACCGACCCAATAAGGACCAGTTTCTCCGCGATCTGCGAAAGATTCCCTGTTTCCGCAGCATAGCTCCGGTTCCCGTTCCAAGAGTGAAAGCCATTGACGGGACCGTTTTGCCGTCCACAAACGAAGGTTCCCTTTATTTCACCTACCTGGCATTGCAATGGAAAGTTAAGGCCGAACTGGAATGAGCATAAAGTTTATTTGATCGTTGCATTTATTTGCATACAAACATGTTACATAAGACGGTCTCGATCCTCTATGACAGTAGGACTGCTTCCCATGGATTGAAGTTTGTCACCTTCTTTTGTCATCCCATCAAAACAACAATGAGTTAACAATGAGCACGTTAGAAAACAACAGACAATGACCATGTTGGAAAGCATGCCATAATAATTGCGAAGATCGGAGTAATTTTGAATACTCACAAATATTTGTTAGCTTTGTCTGGGAAAACGAATGTTCATAACAGCTTTGCTGCCATATATTCACCTTCAGCCTATTCTCTGAAATAAGTGTGAAGGAGGGCAAACACCCATATTTTGTATCCCAATATTTTGTATCTCCTGCTCTGCTGTTTGTAATTATCGACGTGTTCCACAAAGCAAAACATGACGGGCAGCCTTCTGCTCGGAGCCGGAGCACGCAATGCTCTTGCCATCTTCGAAAGCATACTTTGGACTGTTTCCACCGCGAGCTTCTTCTACGCTATTAAATGTTTTAAGAAAGCGAGTCTTCTTCACTTCAATTTGAAACTCATTATGGTAGGTTTCTGGCACTCTTTAGGGCAATAAAAACGAGGTTTCTCTCATTTAGGTGAACTACTGCCTTGCATTGGCAATCTATGGCATTTGTCGTCTGGCTATGAACATTGATTCCGAATTTAAAGCCCTTGGCATTGGACCTGCGAATCCCTCTTGCCGGACGAGTGTACTTGCTCCAAAAATTATCATAACCGCAGCTATCCTTGTGGCAGTGGTTTCTGACACCTTTCTCATAGCCGAAAGAACCATAGCCACTTTCATGCCAACAAGATATGAGCAGATGAAGAGCGTAAAAGTTCAAATTGCGTTCTATTCCTTTTTGGTAAAATTCAACTTCTAAATGCTTCTACACATACTGTTTAGTGGCTTATTTCTACATGTGGATCTGTGTATGTTTTCGCAACTTCACAAAATGCCTCTGAATGCAACCGTGACGATCCTGCGGATTCCATCTTTATTCTGAGTATCAACCCCGAGCTTTTTTGTATCGCTATGATCGTCGGAGTTAGTGCGCACGTAGTAAATGGAAGCGTAAGTCGAGTTATAGGTGAAAACTGCAACACATACAAACGGTCAAAAATCGTACAAAGAGTCAACTTTTATTGGAATGGCGTTATATCTACAGAAAATTAAACCTAAAATAAGATTTATGTTAAAACATAAGGTTTATGTTGCTTAAAATCTTTCCGATTAGTCTTATTATCACCGTTTATATTTTTGTAACTTGATTCCGTTATAGCTGCTGTATTCACTGTACAAACACAATAAAAAGCGTCGCAACCAACAGAACCGATGGGAGCTGAGCATCCGATACCAGTACGTTGAAAATATCGTCACCACGCGCCTTCTGATCTACCTAACCGGTCTCGGTTTCTCCCTGGGAATCTTCGCAACTTTTTTGGTTCTATTTTACTTAATTGCAAAGAGAGCACAGGTGATGAACGATAATGATCTGTTCGTCGTAGAACAGGTAAGCCCTTCCGTGGCTGTTGCTTCTAAACACTTCTTTTAGTGCTTTCACGCGCTCGCCGCCATATACGGTATATCATACAGCACCATTTGCCTGACACTACACCGTCCCAACAGAGAACAGTTGCTTCGGGATGTGCGGCTTCTTAGATGCTTCCAAGGTCACGTATTTGTCGAAGAGATTGTTAATCCGAAAATCAAGAGTGTGGAAGGAAATTGTTTGTCTTTCAAGGACGAAGGTCTTGTGTACTTTAAGAACCTTTCTCAACAATGGGAAGCAACGGCGCCAAAACGGTGAACTTTGCGGTGATGGGTAAGCTCACTTTATATTTCCTCTCGCAATTAGACCCTTGTAGAGATATATATCATTCCAAGGAGGCCTGGAGAAGCTGAACGTGGAAGATGGCTCCATAACCCCATCTGGAACGTACTTGGAACTAATACTGAATTTTTCGGTATTGTTCTTATTTCCCACAGAACCGGAAGGAAGGAATCCTCTGAGTGAGCTTCATGACTGGATTCGCCTGCTGGAATCTTTCATCGCTGAAAATGTGATGATTGCTTCCCTGACTGCATTTAAAATTGTTTCGGCACCGTCTTCATTTGTAATCACATCCACAATGGTATTTCCCAATCCCATTCAATGGCGTGTCTAGCGTCTCTGCAGATTTCTCAAGATAAATTTCAAGAATGAATCATGCCTTTGTCGGTTACGTTCATGACCTTTACCTGATATGTATACATGCATTGTATTAAAAAAATTGGATCTTGAAAGGTACACGTGAGACAAAGGAAATAATGAGATTAATTTGGAGTCAACAACATCACTCTGTTGTTTAGTGCAGTGATTCAGATCTATGTCAAGTTCTTGCTCCTTGCATTGGTGTGTTGCGACATTTATGTTATTCACATGGTTCGCCTAAAGTAATGTCGATCCTTCAAGTCGGTGTAGGCTTTTTAAATAGTATTAGACTAACGGTAATGATTTCATAGCCGTTCTTACATAAAAAATGTTCAATTGATATGTGTTGAAAGTAAATTGACCAGCGTATGGTGCTTACCAATTTGCGTATATTGCTAAAAACTTAGGACTGTTATGACGTCGCAAATATAGTGGTTATTGTAGTGTTCACCAACATTCACCCCGGTAGTTCCGCTTATGTTGAGAAATAATTGGGCAAAATTGAGCGAACCACAAAGCAATTATTGTAGTGACTAGACACCGACTTTATTTGCGACTTCAAAAAGCTAACTAGCCAGATATTCTTCAGTTTTTTCCGCACTTTTTTCCGCTTCGGCCTATGAGTTTACCATCAAAGATGAATAAACGTAACCTGTGCCATATGCAACTAAAAAGGCATGCGGAATATTGTACCGTATAGCAGAAATTTTGTACCGAATAGCAAGAATAGTTTTCTCAGAAAAGAAACGGGTCATTTCCCAAAATGAAATGAACAAAAATGTAAAAAAGTTTGGTAGATAGTTGTAACGTGCCTGTCCTCCTTCGATATGCATCAACCAGTATTACTCTTCTCTTCATTGTTATATGAATCTTGCTGAAAACATATGCCGTGAAATTTAATGTTTCCACTCCTCCTAACAACACTGATGTCAATCCATCCAACTGTAAATGAAGGAAAATATGTGCGCCATTTCCTCATGCAAGCGAACGTGCGAACTTTCTCCTATGAGAGCATGCTTTTTCCTTTCGCTGTGTGGGGTCGCGTGCACTCGACAATGAGCTACTAGGGAAAGTCAGCTTTCAAACATTCAGGTTTTCTCAAGGCATTATGAGTCAGCCCGCCACTAATGATCAAAACGTTGGATAACAACAAAAGCGCTTCACATCGCAATAATAATTGACTCGTGAGATTTCGTCTTCTACAGAGTAATGCAGACGTCCATCATCATCATATAAGTCGCTCATTTTCAAAAACAATGACCTCGCTGTGGCTCATTGGAAACAGCGCTTTCAAGCTTCTTGAAAGTCTAGTTTGGATGCTGGCTATTATGGCTTCAACATACTCCGTCCGGTGCTTTATACGGGCCAGTCTTCTGCACTTTAATCTGAAGCTCATTCTGGTAAGTTCTTCTTTCCTAGCTTCAGCTTGGAGTAAACCATTTAGATAAACTTCTCAATTGGGCTAGTGCTCTACGGCGCTAGTCGTCTTGGGATGAATGTGGACTCCGTCTTACAATCTTTCGGTGTGGGACCTGCAAACCTAGCTTGCCGAAATGCGTTGATTGCTCCAAAGGTCCTCACTGCCATAACAATGCTCATGGGGTTCAGTTGTGTTCTACTTATTACTGTAGAAAGAACCGTGGCGACGTTCGTTCCGAGAAAGTACGAACAGATGAATAAAGCCGAACCGGGAGTGGTGGTGTTCATTGCTGTGGTAAGTCGCCAATGGAATATTAGATCACGCTCGTATCTTAGTGGATTACAAGCATTTTTGTGGCGATGGCAATCACATTCACTTCCAATGGTGAATCTCCACAGTGCGACAGGGCGGTTCCATCTGATTCAGCTTTTATAATTCATAGCCACACGGAACTTTTGCTCGCTATTTTCATCCTTGGCACCAGTGGAAGTGCAATAAACGGCGCTGTAAGTTTTCGTAATTTTAAAAGCATTCTATTCTCCCGTTTAAGCTCCTCTACTTCTTACACACGCACAATAAGAAGCGACGTAATAAAATAGCCCCTGGTCAACTCAATGTCCGCTACCAATACACAGAAAACATCATGACCACACGTTTTCTCGTCGCTCTCACTATTGTTGTCTTTGTTGTGGGATTCACTGGTACTATTATAATTCTGTCATACTTAATCGTGCGAAATACTGATCTTTTACCGGATGAAGATCTGATCTTCATAGAACAGGTAACACAATAGACAATATTCCTTATATATCAAATTTTAGTGTTTCCATTGTGTGGCCGCGTTCTACGGTGTCCTCCATAATGTCGTTTGTTTGGGAATGCACCGTCCCAATAGAGACCAACTTCTCCGCGATTTTAGTTGGTGTTTTCGACGCACAACGAAAGTTGAAAAAAGTGGAAATCCTCAAGTCAAAAGCGTCGAGGGACAATATCTCTCCTTCAAGAACGAAACTACAGTGTACTTTAGCTACTTGTCGCAGCAGTGGAATTCCACCCCGAGCCTGGCATGAAATTAAGTGAATAAATGTGGAACACGTTTTGCTACTTCCCAATTTTACGTCGACGTTGGCCTACGCTTAATCTTATAGCGTCGATTTCCGTACCTACAAAGGTGCCTGCTCGGAAGTAACTAATAGCACGTGTTTATACACGTTAATTAAATCGCCAAATTAGAGCATTGTAAATGTCGCTTTGCATCACACAATTCCCTAACAATAACAGCCATGGCTTCCCTATGGATGGTCGTAAGCAACACGTTTCCAGCTTTAGAAAGTGCAATTTGGATTTTGGACATATTGGCCATAATCTACGTCGTGCGATGTTTCGTACGGGCTAGTCTTCTGCACTTCAATTTGAAGCTGGTTCTGGTAAAGTTGTCTCAATTCCTACTCAAAGCCCGAGGAAACCGTTCAGATAAATTGCTCCACTTGCCTTGCTCTATACGGCTTAGGTCGTCTTGGAATGAACTTGGACTCCGCATTGCAATTTTACGGTGTGGGGCCCGCGAATCTCGCTTGCCGAAATCTTCTCATTATTCCGAAGATCCTGATTATCATGGGGCTCCTGATGGGAATGATGTCCGTCGTTATCAGTACTATCGAGAGAACTGTGGCGACGTTTATTCCAAAGAAATACGAACAGATGAAGAAGACTAAATTTGAATTGGTGTTGCTCATCATTACGGTAAAGTGTTTCCTTTTTCTTTCCTACTGGCACCCTTTCAGTGGGTCACGGGCATTAGTGTCGCCTTGGCCGTACAATTAGCCTCCCGTAAGGAAGTTAATCACTGCGACCGAGCCGATCCTTCTGATTCGGCGTTCATTCTTCACATCCATACGGAATTCATGCTCGGAATCTTTACTACTTCAGTGATCGCGTGTTGCGCTAACGGTCTTGTAAGTTTGTAAGTCTTTCCCTAACAAAAATCTAGTCCACCGTTTCAGGTTCTCTACGCCCTGTACCGTCACAATAAGAAGATGCGCAGTGAGCTCACGCTTGCGGAACTCAACGTTCGCTACCAATACACAGAGAACATTATAACGACTCGATTTCTTCTTGCCCTTACAGCTGCAAATGTAACTGTCGCCATAGTTTGCCTTGCTCTAGTTGTATTCTACTTGATCGCTCGGGTGACCCATCTATCTCCCCACGTAGACTTGATTTTCATAGAACAGGTAACAACACCGGCGAATGATTACATTGAGTCTAATTTCAGAGCTTCAATCTCGTCATTGCTTCCTATGGCTTTCTCTTTAATATCCTTTGCTTGAGAATGTATCGCCCAAATAGAGATCAATTACTACGCGACATCAACAGAATACCATACTTCCGACGTAAAGCCAAAGTTGAACAAATGGCAAGTCAACAGGTCAAGAGCGTCGAAGGACACGTTCTCTCGTTCAAAAACGAAGGATCTGTGTACTTTAGTTTTTTGGCCCAGCAGTGGAATGCCACGCCGAAGTTAGCATGGAGTTAATAAACAAAGAATTAGACAATCGTGTTCTCTTTTGGACAGTCAAAAATAGTGAGGACTTAAAGGGACAGTCCGGTCAGAAAAAGTTGCCGACTTTT
>KN168632.1:923-28679 GCA_000757755.1 Steinernema glaseri
CGAGAAGGAGTACAGGACGACGACGCGACGGTCACGTCGCCTCGTGAGTCTTTTTTCGCGCACCGACCGGTCCGCAGAGGGCCGCCGTCGGCCTTCTTCTGGCCCCACTGTGCGCACCGTTCCCCCGGGTGGAGGGTTTCCCGTTCCTCGGCGCGTGACGCCTTAGGAAGTTATTTTAGAAGTTATTTTTAGCTTTCCTTGGATATAGTAACTTTTTCGTTGAGTTCTTCCAAGAGATATACGAATAGGGCTTAATTTTAAAAGGCTTGGGTTCACTGTTTCGAGTCGAAGTTTCCTCGTGGCTTCAAGAAGGCCCAATTGTGTTGCTCATAGTGAACTAATGCTTGTAGTCAGAAGTAGGGATAGCTGCTGATAAAGGTAAATTTTGGGCGATGTTTATTATGATAAATGGCGCTGTAGCCCATAAAGAGAATGGTTGACATAAATTCTAACCTCTTGAAGAAACCATCTGGTCTTCTAATGCATTTGCATGTTTCAATATTAAATCGAAATTCCCAACCTTACCAAAACCTCAAATCTATCTTGGTTTCAAAAAACTTTGGCAACTAGTCGTCCGCATCTCAGACTTTTAGGCCTTATCGTGTATTGGACCTTAGGACTGTCAGTTATCGAAGTCCCACAGTTGTGGATTTACCGTTAAAAGCACATGTTTCTATTATGAGTAGAATTCTTTATTTGAATTTACAACATCAATAATTTGCGGTGATTTTAAGTCCATATCTTGTTAAAGAAGATACTAAAAGAAGTCACTAAACACTAAAAGTCGTTTAGTCATTGACTCCAAGTTTCGGCCACCCGAAACCATCTGTTCCGAGACGTGGCGTGCTGCCTTTCCCGCAAAGGTTAAGGAGATTACGCGGCGCGCGTGATGCGCGCGACAGATGACATCTGCCGTGAGTCACGGCAGATGCTCGAGGCGCGAGCGTGACGGGGCCAAGGTCTCTCGCCATGGCCCCAGGCTGACGCGACAAACAGATTACGAATTCATTAGCCGGGCTTTGAACTCGGAACCGTCCTGGACGGTCCTTCGGCCGACAGTATCCAATCCATGCTCAAAATAGTTCGCTCTGAGACCATTTCCTGTCGAGATCACTTATCAGGAATTTTACTGTTTAAGTGCGTTTTGTGCGTCATAGGTGATGGCAGATACGATGGTAGACTGTCTGTCTGTTTGTCTGAAATTTGTCTAGCGATCACGAACTCTATAAGCTAAAACTCGTTCCAGGACCAGGGAACTTCCTTCAGCCGGGTAGAGACAATCTCTGTGATTCGAACCTACTTGGTTAAGAGCTTACAGAATGTCCTGTCTTTGGACCCAATTAGGAGACCCTTCTCTACCACCCACAAACCCCTAACCACATGCAAAGCTCCACATACCGTAGCCACACCAAACTTCGCAAAACAACAGTTTAATTGCCCAAATCTATCCATGAAACACGTAAATAGGCTATAAGATTAGGGTAACCTTTCTTGGTCTCTCGAATCTTGTATCCCTAATCAGTTTAAACAGAGTGTGTTATGCCAAAACACGCGTTCTTTAAGCGCTGCGCAGCGCCGTCTTCTTGGAAGAGGAAGTGCCAGAACAAAGGCTGTTAGCCGTGATTAGATTCCACATTTTTGTTCTTTCAGTGTTTGCTTGACGTAGTACGGTGCTTAGTGGTGGGAGACTGTAAATAAGCAATTCGAAACGTTTCTCCAAACAAAACAACGTGCGCACGTGTGACGTCGATCTTATTAGCATAAGTCCATTGGGGAGGGTATAAAGTGTAGTATGGCTGTGGAGAAGGTAGTGTGTTAATACGGTATTGTGTCATATCACCGTGGGTGGACCGCTCTATTTGATTGCTAAATTTGGGTGATAACTTGGATGATTTTAGGCAATTAGCGTCGTGGAAACACTGGGGTTAAACGATTAAATTCCAGCTAAATCCAGCATCACATATGTGCATTACTCATTTTTTCTTTTTTTCTTATCTCTCATTTTTTTTACTCAATTTAGATAGTAAGCTTGTAAGAAAGTCGTGAAAATTTTCTTAAGAATGTAGATCTAGGATCAGCATTAGCTTAATCATGATTTAAAATTCTTCGCCATAAGTAGCTTGCAGTGTTAAAAATCCGTTCAAAATTGGTGGACTGATTGAAAGCTAATTGGTTAGTTGAATTGTCCAATATTTTGCATGAAAAAATTACAGAAAATGCTACGTTGATCCTCAAGTCACTTTATTCTCATCTCCTGCCTCCATTGAAGGTCAAAAGCCCGCGTTTATTCCCTAAATATATCCTATAAACTCCACGCCATCGTTATCTCACTCATATCTCGAATCTCTAAAGTCCTTACAATCCGACAAATCCCTTAAAGCGGATATCCCAAAATCCCGCTATTAGATAGCCCTAATAGTCCGCTTAAAATAATTATTATACAAAACTTTGAAATGATTATTTTTTCCGGAAAATTACATAATTTTGGTCCACATTTTGCTCTACAAGAGATATCTGCAAGAGTTCCATTTCCATACCTTACTTTCTGACCTCAAATCACAGGTTAAAAACTCGCCTTTTCTCTCCAAAATAACCCGATCACTTCTTGGGATTCTTTGACCTCACGACAATCTCTACGCAGATCTTCTTTATCTCATATCCTTCAAATCCATTTGAGGACAACTCGGACGTCCTCAAATCTCGCCACCCAGCACAGCTCCATTCAAACGCCTTTTTCCTGTGCTCCTCACAGCTTCGCACCCTCTTAACCCCTGCACCCTTCCGCGCGCCGTGCGGAAAAAACCGCTCAAAAACGGCGATATATCAAATCCCCCGCAGCGCGCCACGATTAAATCTCACCGTTTCGCGCGCGAGCGCGGCGACAACAATTTGCATATCAATTCATCACCGTGGGCCCGCGATGATCTCCGCTCTGGTCGTGAGTCCGCTGATGGATCGGCTACTGTACGCGACCGCCTCCGGCTTCCGAAGGCGCTCCGGGACATCTGCCCGAATCCAAACCGGCCGAACAAACAGTCGGCGAGGGTTTACTTTTTCAAAAGACAAATACGGGACGCTCCTGAGGCGACTGTCCGTCGGTGACCGCGTGCGGCCCGCGTCCATCTCGGCTATTATTTACAAATCGTTTCTCCTGCTGCGAACGTCGTCGCAGCCGTAATCCCGTCAGTCGCGCGCTCTCCGAACGCTCCGTTTGAGTTTCGCTTTTCGAAACCCTCGACTCGCGACCAGCGAAGTGTTTTCGCCGTTTGCTCATCGGTTCGGCCGCCACGCCGAACGTATTTATCTAATCGTATTTTGATCCATAGTACGACAGTACTCTAGGGATGACTTAAGGGCCCTCAAATTTGTGGGGGCTTCTTGGTGCGGTGTGAGGGGTTGTTTTCTGGCTTTATGCTGGTGATGCTGATCTCAGTTGTAGGTGGGGACAGAGTTCGTGATCACAGATAACTTGTTCTTGTAAGTATCCTTGATTTAATGTAATCCATGAGTCAGTTGTAAGTAGGGGGATTTACACGAATTAAGTTAAGACCCGATCGTTTGCAAATTCCACTGTTTTTTAACATATTTTCTTGTCATTGTGATTCTTTGGTCCCGCATTTCATGTCCACGAATAGGGTAGCTCAAGTTGGCCTGTTGTTCTACAGCCTCTGAGGCACCTTAAGTTCACTTAAACCAGGGAATGGAACTATCAGCTTGGAAAGTTTCCAAAAATGTCGTTAAAGAACTTACAGTCAATATACGTAAAGTTAGAAATTTCGACCTTTAGCTAAAAGTCGACAGTTTTAAAAAGCTAGTATATAGTGACCGCACTGTGAGATAGCTCATTCGAAAGAACTTCGAAAACTATACACGATTAAAGCAAAACCTGAGATATAGGACGTTTGTACAACTTTGGGGAGGACGCCTTTTTTGTTAAGAAACTGCAATGAATGGCCTCTAACTCAGAATAAATTGCCCATGAAGCTTTGGTGTAAAATGCGCCTCTCGACGAGCTCTATCAGATACAGAGATCGGAATTTCGAATTTCCAGTTTGGGTGGTCTACTTGTGAGTTATGATTTTTTGGGATGCAAACCAAGATATATGAAATAGTTAATCCTTAAAAGCTGCCCAGAGGCGCCGATTTTCCCGTCTATCTGATTTTGTGGGAACCATATTTGGCGCTTCTGCCTAAAATGTGTGTATGATGAATTGGGTAAAGTTATCCTCACCGAGGACTGACCCTGACAACTTCGTAACTCTCTAGAACCACTGGAGAATTCTTAATTTGGAAAAGATAAACTTATTTCGATTTTTATCTCATTTTGCCTTCGCCAAAGACAAGCGAACTGGACCCCCTAGATTTCTTGTCCCTCCCTAACAGATTGGATATTCTTAATGACGCGCTGAAACTACAGTAAGCGGTGATTAGGCGTTGTTTGCGCCCGGAATAGAAACAGCTGCATTGAAACACCCTGCCTTGAAAACACAACGCTGTAGAGCACCTGAAAAGCTGTCGTTATTGTCGAAAACTGTTTTTATGCGTCACTTTGTTTGTGCCGTAGATCAGGCAAGTAAATGCGAATGCAGTCCATAAACGGGACTGTTTACGTCTGACAGAATCGCAAATAGATCCAAGGCTCATTCAATATTCGGGGTAGAGTAGAGTGGTTCAAGTAGATAAGCTAGAAATTGGAGGAAGAGACAGGAAACATTTGACTTATATAATCCAATTATTTAAGCCCACACTGGCAAAGAGATGTAACCTTTTGAGTTTGGGTTCATCAAATCAAATGGATTTCTATATGCGTACCTTTTTATCTTCGTCCATAGTAATCAGAGATGTGTCCCGATTGTAGCAAAAACGTACCGAAATTAGTGTCGGGACACATCGGGATCGAGGCACAGTAACCCTAAGGTGTTTTATGGCTTGGTTGCATAACCCTCGAGATTCTCACCATGACGATCTTCTACATTGTTTTCCAATCGACCAATCAAATTTTTTCGAGCTCATCGTTCTAAAGGCCACAAAAATACAAATTTTGTAATTTTTGGCACGAAATCCCAGGGTTTTTACTCGAGTAATGGGAAAAAATTCAACTGAAAACTCGACTCGATAGCATTTTTAGTCGAATCGGAATCACTGCTCGGAACAAACTATGCCCAACTTGGATCAAATATGGCAGTCTTGGGCTTAAACGACTCAGAAAAATCTAAGCAAACCAGAATTAGAAGAAAAAAATATTCCGAGAAATAGCAGTTTCATCGGCAAGTTAAGGTGTAAAATTTTGCTCCCTCGCGGTCCCAGGCTCCTGCCACGAAAAAAACTTTCACTCAGCAATATCTGGCAACCGGAGAGGTCTAGTAGACGGCATCAACTTGGCCACTTGTCGCAGACGCTCACAAGCAGATGCAATCGCAGTTTTATGCGTCGAGGAGGAAGTTCCACGCTCACCTCTGCATGCCTCCTGCAAGCGCATCACTTCCTGTCGCCGTCCCGTAATTTGCCTCCTCTCGGAAATCAGGCGCCTCTAATCGCCCGGAGTCTGCTGCTTCACCTCTCCGAGCCCAATTAGTTACTCACCGACGATCTCCGCTCCCAGCACCTGTCCCTCGTTGGCTCCGTTTCTGGGTCTGAGTACCTGTCACCGCGGTAATTACATCTTCTTCGCCGTTTGATACATCTCGCGCCGTTTTTTCGGCGCTTTTTGCGCGCACCCCTGTCCCACTTATGGCTCCGGGGTCCCTTTTTACGTGTTGCGCCGTTCCCCGTGATTACGGTAGGGCTAATTGGAGGCCGGAATGGGATTACGGGTTGGGGTGGGAAAGCAACATGTCGGACGGATTAGGGTCCACAGGAGTCGAAGGCGCACTTGGAGAGGGAGGCATTCCTGCTTGGAGTAGCGAGTTCGTCGACGGCACTCAAGGATCCTAATCTTCCTTTGCACTGGTCATAGAAGGCATTCTTGTCAGGAAGTAGGTGATGTAGAAAACGACCAAGATGTACATATCTGAAACCTATCTTCTCATCTTCAGTGATTTTGGCGTTGATAGGATTTAGGAGTGTCAGATAAGGACTGCTTTGAGGATTGTCCTAAACTAGTGTCACCGCTGTGGGTGGTCCAACCAAGTCTTTACATTAGTTTTTATCCCTATTCCCGGCGACAACAATGGGAGTCCTCTGACTGGAAATGACACGTAATAAAATTAATTCTTACGGGATATGAGTCACTTCCAGTAGGCGAAAATTCCCTGATATGCAATTACAGTGGAACCACCGTCTCATCAACTGTTTCGAAGGACCATAGGAAGGACAGAGGTCCCTGTTGCCCTATGGCTTCGATAGGGTCTTGAGATTCAGAATGTCCACTTCCTTTGCCCTTCCTATGGAATGCCCTGGGTAAAACGTTGCTGAATTTGTAGGCAATTTGAAGCCACATGTGAATACCTAAAGTAATCATCCCAATCTTCAAATTTTGAAAAGCATCCCAGCTCAGAACAGGAGAGCCTAGTGCTTCTGTAAGTACTATGCCCGGCCATTTGATCTAAGTTATCCGTAATGCCTATGTCAACCTTAAGAAGCAAAACATAAAGTTACTTTAGAGACTTATACACATTTCTGGTTTTCGGTCAAATGACCGGACCCCCAGAAGTACATGTTCTCAATTATGTGTATCTAACCTCCTTACTGACCCCCGTAAAAACCCCTCAACAAGCCACTGCAGGGTCAGAAAAAGGACATCACAACTCTCCGACTTCTCCATTTCTCAGATTTTCTGCGCCGTTTTGAGTGGGGCAGCTGATCCGACTAATTGCTTCTTATTACGCGTTTCCGCCTGGGAAACTCGAAAAACAGTCGCGGAAAGGAGAAGCAATCGAGTTAGGCGTGGAAGGCGGTCGTCAACAGTAGGTGTCCAACTCGATTGACCCAAAACAGGCGATTGTTTGGATCTCGCCGCGAATATGCGGAGTAATTGCGTTAAGCCGCCAGAGGCAAGACTTTTTTTGTAGTTTAACGACAGCTAATCGGATTAAAGGTCACGTCCACGTGTTTTCGATGTGTTTTTGTGCGATGGGTGACTCGGCTGCTTCAGAGGTTACCGTCCCTAAGAGGCCATCTTAGGAGACCTTAATCTGCCCCTGGCCCTCTTCATTGAAGGTATATTAAATGAATTTCACTGGAGAAGAAGTCGTTCCAGGACCTCATGTTTTGCGATGTATCTTTGAAGACGGATAACCGGAAGTTTTGTCCAACGGATGTGCCGATAAATTACGGCGATGACAGATGGGGGTAGTGCGGGACAGATCCGCCTTTCGGACTTTTTCTGTGCTTTCAAAGGTTAGGCTTGACATGGGACGTGCCTACAGCCCTTTGAAGGGAGAGGAAGATGGCGATATCGTTACTTGAAGAAAGTCAGGTCTCAAATTCTTGAGACTCGAAATAAGGCTAAATTTTCGTTAAATTAGAGCATATCAGGCTCCTACCACGCTTTGCCTGGAAACGTCATCGTATCCTGCCTAAAAGCATCCTTTCATGCATTTGGCAGTATCAATAAGTCTTGGCTCCAAAAATGCCTAGGTTTTGAATCAGAGCTATCGAGATTTGCGAGAGTCGAGACTCGAGACTGTGAACATCCCTGCTCATCATGAACTTCGTGCCAGGACCAAGAAACCCCGAAGATGCGAGACCGTAAACAATCTTCTTCCTTAAGGTTCAATTCACTTTTTAGAAATTTTTCCTCTTCGAGATAAGCTCTCATCTATTCACGGCCCACATCTGTCAATCCACGGCCTAAATCGTTCTTGAAGCAAGGACTGTTTGAGGTCTAAACCAGGTCCTTGACAGGCCAAGTGACGTGCGTTGTCCTTGTGGCCAACTTTCGGCCTTGATCCAATTCCCATCGAACTTTGTTTTCCGTCAGCTCGACACCGCCTTTCCCCACTTTTTTGACTCCGTTCTTCACCCCACGCGCGCCCTACTTGCCGACCCTTTTTGCGCACATCTGGTCCGATGTGGACCGTGAGATTAGGGGTTGCAAGGCGCCATGAGTGGCAACATGGGTCATTTTTGCGCTGATTTTTTACGGCCTTCGGAGATTTGTACCTGTCCGGAGGCGCAGGTCGTAATTGGATACTGAGGGGACACAGAATCTGCGAGATTTATCGCCAGAGCTGCAAATTATACGCCTGTGGGATGACACCCTGAATGTGGGGCCTGTTGGATGGAACAAGCCCGGAATCTCCAGATTTAATGCCTATTTTCGTTGCAGGAGCCAAGGCGAACAGGCTTCACCCAGCCAGTGGGGGTGTTGTTTACCTTTAAATACTTTCAACCATTAGTTCAAATCGAGTTGTCCCATTAATTGGCTACCGTAGTCTCCACGTTGTTTTGGTTCTTATGGCATTTGATACAATTGGACGCCTGTCCCGGGAGGGGAAAGGTCCTCGCTCCGGGATATCGTATATTTTTGTCTCGGCCTCCATGATGTGTTGCCTAAAATCGACTTCTCAATGCGGACTAACGTTTTTTTCGTCAATAAAAGGAGTAGGTTGTGACTCCGATCTTCAAACAATATTCTAAGAACGGGCATTTAGCCAGAAAATTATGCTAAACAGAAGAAGAAGGTAGATTTGGAGAATTTTGTAAGAATTTTGCTCTTGTCAGAGCATAATTTGGGCAGAAGCCTCATTGCAAGGCAAATCTTTAGGTCAAATTCCTAAATTCAAACTTTAAGAGCATTTTGAGCTCCGATCCAAGGACCTAAGGATTGGAGCTAGCCCTCCAGCATCACCTGATGCTCTTGTGCCAAAACCTAGCTTTCTCAATGCCGCCTCTTAAACGTGCTGTTTTCTCAATAAAGGGAGCAGTTTTCAACTTGTTTGTGCAAACGATATTCTGGGAATACGAGTTTGTCTTGTTTAGGATCACAGCACTTTCTTCACCCAGGAAAACAAGAAAGCTTTCCCTGCATAAGACTAATATACCTCAACCGAATTGATCTTCTTATTGTTGATTTGATGTTGGTCGAATATCGTACGAGTTAGACCTGGAAGTCCCAAAGGTTCCCTTTGCCGCTTTAGAGCAGTCACACTGAAAGGTAAATCTGTGTCACTAGTCCTGTAAATCCTGAGCTTTGGAGAAAACCAAGGATTTGAAAGATGTACAGGCTTAGAACTGGACCAACTCTCCAAGGACCCCATTTTCCTTTTCTGCAGCCGCTTGCCTTTCTGGAATCCACAATCTCTGTCGTCATCGTGACTAAGCCCCGTCTTGACTCTCTGACTGAGTCTTGCAGCTGCCGCGGGATCTGTTTACGTCTCGTCGTCCATCTACAAAAGGCTGATGAGGTTCCGCTTCCAGCCGCCTCTCGCGCGCCTCTGTTTTCGCCCTCGGCGCTGTTTTCCCATCAGCGGCGCTCGTTACGCCCTCCATTGCCCCATCTCCGGTGCACAACATCGCGCGCGCGCCTACCGTACCCCTCGCCCGCGGCGGCAAATGTTCTCCGATTTGAGGCGCGCACTCGAAATGCCCTTTTGATCGATTATCCGGCAGATTCGTCTTTTTTCGGCCCTCCACCCTCGCCTCCGCGCGTTTTTTCCATTTCCATTAGCCTCTGGTGCACTCTGGCCCCCGGCCGCTCCTTTCCGCTCTCCTATTTGAGCCCTCCACCGCTGCTCACCTACCGTATGCCCTGACCTCCGAGGAGGTTGCCTTCTCCACGCGCCAGCCTCGTTTGACCTCCACGACAGGACAAATTGGAGTTCGCGGCGAGACCTTGGCACATTGTAAAGCGTGACAGTTAGGGAGTGATCTCTTAATTGCCGCCTTCTTCAAGGTTCGCCCAAGTGACTTCCCTCCCTGTTGACATATGCTCTCCCTCGCCCCACACGATAATCGAGTCGAGCAGAGTTGCGTAGTTACATTCACGGCGATCTAATTGTGCGCCCGGCGACAGTGCCGCGTTCGTGTCGTCACCGGGCTGATGGGATTACCCTCACGGCGACAAAATAACCTCGTGTTTGTGAGGGACTATTTTCGGGAGCACTTCGGAGACGGCGTCTTAACTCTTTTGTCGGTCTATAGGAGGTCGTGCTGGACAGACTCCGTCTGGTGTCTGGTTATGGGGATGATAGACTTAAGACTCTGTCTAGGAGACACTTATGTCCAATCTGGGAGATAGTCTGATAGACAAGAGTCTGTCTGGTGTCTATGAGTCTCTTTTTGGAAGGATAGACAAGGGAGGCGTTTGGAGCCATGAGGGCGTACGTAGCCAATGTGACCTGGCTGTTATTTTCTGCAAACATTTTCTGCAAAAAGAAAGGAGATAAATCTTGGCTTGGATTCCCCTATCACAGTCCCAAATGGTTCCTACCGTTTCCCTGTCCAAGACAGTCTTCCACATATCCCAGAGCTGTGACCAGTTTAAACTCGCAATCTGCAACCATTTTTTGGAAAAGGAAAGGCGATAAATCTTGGCTTTTATCACCAAATCTTGGTTCTTATCAGCCCAATATCACAGTCCCAAATGGTTCCTACCATTTCCACATCCTTGATTTATCCCTGTCCAAGACGTATCCCAGATGGCCACATTACCCACATCCAAGAAGGAGTCATCTCCTCTCCAGCAGAACCCTGTTATCTCATCACCTGATCGCCTCGAGCGTTTTGCCCACCCAGGAACACCGTCCAGCCCTGCTGCACCCCACTTCTTACGACTTCTTACGACCGATTTTATGGAGATAAACTTTAGCCCCGTTCGCGTGACGCGCGCCTCCATATAATCGTCTCGATAAAACAATAAAACGCTCCCGTCGGTCCAGGTGACCGCTCCGGGTTCCGACAGGTGCGCGAGAGCCGTAAACACGTCAGCGCTGCTCCCGGGAGCGCGTCTCCAGAAGGTGACCAGGAGGAGGAGGAGGCAACGTCGTCGCTTTTTCGGCCAATTGAACTCGCGATGGGAACGAAAGGACAGTTTTTGTGCCAGCGGCTCCAGGGGCTAATTAATGGCATCGCGTAACGGCTGTTGGGTCGGGTGCTTCGGCGGGGTGGCCGACGGCGTCGCAATTGCACAAAAATGATTTTATTTGATTGGGATGAGCGGCGCCTCGGGGGTGGCACTTTGCCGGAGGTGTTCCGGGCGGCCGAAAAAACGACGAAAAAAGGAGAACTTTGGACGTTCGGAGGGGAGAAGGAGCCGGGATGGTGTTGCAAGGAGTGGGATGTTTACCGCTTGGGACTACCGTAACCAGGATGTGAGGGAAGCGTTAAGGGTTAGATTAATGTCTTTAAGGTCTCCTTAAGGAGATGTCCAGTAATAAAGTTCTTTAGTTTTAAATTGGCCGTTTTCGGAGTAAGGAGGAAGCCCCTTTCCAAATCCATGACAAGAAGTTTAAAAATCTATTAACGTATGATACCTGTCTTTATGAATTACCGTATACCTTTTATACCCTTGTTATGCCTTACTCCGATTCTACTTTGTGCTTTTTTAAAATATGTGAAATGCCAATATCACTTCGTCTTCACGGCCTTATTAGGATCTTCGTAAAAAGTTTTTATTTTGTAATTTTTTTAGTCGATCTGCAAAGATCGGCAAACCTCTTTAGGCCGTGATTTTAGCGACTCAATTTCATCCATTTACCTATTTTGATATTAAATTAGAGCGCAAAAAACAAGCTCATTACAAGCAAGCTTCAAACACCCAGGGCCACAGTACCTCATACCCCTTCTGCCCTCCCCCATAATCATCATAATCTTCCACTACCCACCCCTATTCCATCTAACCACAAAAACAACTTGGCCAAGGCTATGTGAAAGTGCCAGCGGCTCAAAGTTCATCCTCCTCCTCCTCCTTGACGACCGTCGTTTTTTCGCCCCTCACCTAGCCCTCAGCCTCCAATAAAGCGGAACCGAAAAAAGAGCGCCCTTTGAACTCGTCCGCCACGCTCTCCGCCTCTCCCTCGCCTACCGTGTGCAACTTTTCGAATTTCGTCGCGCGCCAAAAGCGATTCGCGCGACCCTCGGCGGCGCTTTTTATGTTCCCTCGGGTCGGTCGGTTGCAACGTCTTCGGCGTCGTCGCGGCAGGACCACCCGCGAGACAGGCTGGGCAGAATGTTTTTTGTGCGCCGAAAAACTTGTTCTTTTTATGTGCATTTTAACGAGCACGTAATGATCGGAGACGACGCACTTTTTGAGGCGCAGAAGGCGCTGCGAAGACGGAGAACAGATTTTTCAAATTTATGGTTTCGTCGCGGAATCGCCGCCGGCACGAACCGAGCAGTGTTGCGTGTGCGAGCGGGAGGTGATTTGGGGATCGTGGGTGGTCCTGGGACGCGAGGGATCAAGTGGATGTTGACTGGAGGAAGGTCTCGGAGGGAATGGAACTGCAGCTGGGTTGTTTAGATCGAGGTTCAGCGAATTTTTGGGTTCGTTTTTCCACAAACGTTTTGGTCTTTGCACGAAGGTTCGGGTCTTGACACGAAATTAGAAGTGACCACCTTTTTAAGATCGTTCTAGCTTATCTTTTCGGAGAAGGTTGGCGTTTCCTATTTCTAGAGACATCCTGGTCCTGGCACGAACGTAAAGTAAAAAAGGTCCGGGTCTCGACACGAAATTAGAAATGACCAGTCTTTTAGGCTTGTTCTGGCTTATCATTTCAGAGAAGGTTGGCGGTTCCTGGTTCCAGAGACGTCCTGGTGCAAAAATCAAAATAACCATCATTTGGACTAGTTTAGACCCTTTAGGTCGAACTTAGGGAATGCGCCCTTCTTTATTGTTTGGATCCTTCGAAGGGGAAGGAACTGTTTTGCCACATGACCCTTCGGAGTCTACGCAGAAGGAAATCAATTTAACCGAGGACAGCACGTCCAATATTAGTAATCTCATTCCCACAACGATTAATATGCCGCTTAGTCACCTTCTTGGCTGCCGTTCTCACCTCACCCACCAGATCTGATTATGTGGTTACGTTGGATTTGTGACTTTTTGGGCGTTTCCGGAGCCTAAAGACGTCACAAGGGGGAGGCCCTAAAATATAAGGCCATATAACACCCTTGTGTTTCCTTATTCTATATTTTTGCGATTCCGGTGTTCAATTTTGAATAAAAATCCTCAACAAATCTATATTAACAAACTGATTTGCCTTTTATCAAAATAAAAAAAGATCGGCCTCAGAGGGGACTCGAACCCGGGCCGATCACGCGCCGTTCTGGACTAGTTTTGCTATTTGTTGCTTCTGCAAATGCCTTCTAATTGTGTTTTAGTTAGGGTAGGCGCACCAGAGATCAGAGCTCAAACCTTATGTTCTCCACCCGTTCCCATCCCCATCTTCCCCTTACTGTCTCCATTTCCTGATGAGTCACCTCCTTGGAACGCCGAATCCCACCAGGAAAGCCCTTCTTCTTCACCTGTCACCGAGCTACCCTCCGCTCTCACCCATTCACCTTATCAAATAGGCCTTCCAATCTTCTTCCTGCTCCTCGGGTGAACGAAACGTTCCGATCTTTCCAGCTAATTGAGTTGTAAACAATGCCGTTGGAGGTCGTCGTCGAGGTCGTCAGATTTACGATTTCCGAAGAGGCAACTTCGGCGCTTCTGCCGGGAACCGGTCGGGCAGGTGCGATGCCGTTTTATCAATCTTAATCCCGGCCAGCAGCTGGTGTCGCGCACCCTCCAAGGACGCGCGGAGGTCCCCCGCGCGAGCGCGAGATTTGGAATTTGGAGAATTACCCGAGAAACTCCGAGATCGAGAGTGAAGAGTTGACCCAAATTGAATTTATCGCGCTGGATTCGGTCCCCGGGGGGTCACGGCGGCGGCGCGGAGAGGGAGAGGAGTGAAAGTGGTGGTGACCCGCGCGGGAACGAGTTCCGCCGCGTGTTGGTTGGTCGCTCGGTTGGTCGTCGCCGCCGCCGCCGGAGCCGAGAAAGTGTTCCGAGGAGGATGACCACTGGGTTCGTGTTTACGACTTCGCGCGCGCGTGAGTTTCGACGACAGATTTTTTGGGTTTCGCGGGGCGGCGTCCACTCCTTTTCCATTTAGGAGCGCCTGCTTCGGTGGATTTTTGTGACCTGGAGATGTGCTTGTGGGGGAAAAATGATCTTCTTGTTTTGCCTAAGGGGGTGTTGGGTTAAGGGGGTTAATGGCTTCGGAGTTCCTAAGTGGCTGGATCACGTTGATGAGGAGTAGTAGGTATAAACTATATTTTCTAGAGCAGAGAAAGTCAGAGAAGCAGCTGTATCTCTGGCCTTCTAGAGTTCTAGAGCAGAGATGGGTAAATCAACTAAATGAACGGTTTTTTCATTGCATTTCTCATTACTTTTCGCGTTTTTTTCCTAGGCTCCATTAGCCACTATAATAAACAAAAAAAAACAAAAACATGGGGAAAGAAAAAAATCCCAAAAAAACCGTTTGATTAGTCCATTTGCCTATCGTTGTTCTAGAGGTTCTGGACTTCCCAAGGCTTGCAGCCGTTGCTTTAGAGCTCTGACCATTAGTCACGGGTTACTGTAGGATCACCAAGGCGTTGACGTAGAGCTCCTCAGCTATCCCGGTTCAGTCCCTCTTCACCCCCTTAGGAATTAAAAAAACTAGAAAAAAAAATCCTCACCCCCTTAGGAACTCCCTCCCCTGATCTCTCACCTCATTTGCACGCCCATCTGCTCCTCGCCCCTTTGAGTCGCGGCGAGACCGCAACATGTCCCCGGCGGTCCGCGCGGGCATCCTTCATCCATCACGCACCTCCCGGCTCCACTTTCGCTCTCTCCCCGCCGCCCTAAACCCTGAAATCACCTAACTATTCGTCTTATCGCCGCCCCGATCTTCGCGCACCCTTCGCCCCGGGCGCCTCCCGAATGCATCTCCTCCACCTGTCAGGCTTGCACTTTCGCGCTAACGACTCCTCCGTCGCCTTCTTCTCCTTCTTTTTCTGCACGCTTATCATCTCCTTCCTCCTCCTTCGCTTTTTGCGCCTTCTGGCCTCCGGTAGGAGTGCTCCCGGGCACGAGGCGCGCGGTGAGGAGGAGCAGCGGTGGTGGTGGTGTAAACATCGCAATTACCCTGATTTGTTTTGCCTTCGAGGAGGTCGTCCCAAGGTGGCGCAGACTCCGTAATCGCCGCCGCTTCAAAACTCAAAATAACCCTATTTTCAGTTTAGTCCCCCTCCACCATCTGATCGGCGTCGTCGCGGCGGTTTGTAGCCTCGGCGACCACCGCCGTTTCAGTATCATTTTGTGGCGCGCCGCTCTCGACGCGTTCGTTTTTTCGCCCCTCCTTATCGCCCCCTCCGCTCCAGGTAAAGCAGCGGCCGGCGAGCTTATCACCCGTCGAAGACAGATGCAACCCGTTTATATTCCAAAAAATACTTTCCTTTCCTCTGGTTTAGTCCTGAAACGGCCAGTTCGCCGGGACGCTCCGCTCGGGACGGTGCCCTCCGACAGTTCTACTTTCTGCGGCTGTAGTAGTGCTTTGGGCGACGGTCGTAGGAGTCGGTAGGGCCTATCGTAGCTGGTAAGGGGGGTTTCGACCTTTGATGCGAGAATCTTTGACCTTTGCTGCTACGTGCCCTGTTTGTTGTTGAGGGTGCTACAGCTCCTGAGGGTGTGAGGGTCTCGAAACGATCAGGATTCGGGCCTGCTGATCATTACATCCCCTGTTTAGGGCTATTTGAAGCTTGATGGTCTTGAAACGATAAGGATTAGGGCCCCCAAAGGAAGCCACTGATCATTACATCCCTTTAGGCCTTAAACTTCAGAGAATCACGCCAGGACTATCTGATGGCGACCCTTGTTAAATTCGTGCCAAAACTGAGATTACTTCGAAGGAAGAACTTCCTCCTCCCCGTGACACCAAAAGATCAGCGCGCTCTGCACTCTCCCATCGTGTCGGGAGCCTCCCTGCTGACCACCGTGTCGTTTCAGGCGTCACTCTCGACGCGACCGGTTCCGTCGACCAAATGAAACATCGCTGGAGTCCATCGTCGTCTTCTTCGTGCGAGGACGGCGTGACCCAAATCGGCGCCACTGACCGCTGGATTCCGCTCGCGTCGCTCCTTCCGACGACGGACCATCGAAGAGGAATCCTCGAGCATCGGCTGCCCTGGTATATCCTCCTCCTCCTTAGACCCCCTCCGCCCTCCGAGTGGCCCCCTGTTTACACGCGTCCTTTGTGTGCCGCTTATCAGCAGCGCCTACGACACTCCAAAGTGGAGCGTTTACGGCGGCAGAGCCGAAAAATCATGTTTTGTCTGCGCTCGGACCACCGTAGTTTTCGCCTTTTTTCCGCGCTCCACATCGATAGCGCTGGGAGCCGATAGAGGCGCGGCGGGACCGGTGCCCTCGCGAGCCAAAATCCAATTAAAAGTTGCGAAACGGTCAGTCGGTCAATCCGAAAATCCGAATTCACTTTCGCCGCTTCAAAAACGAGTCCGCGCGCGCCCTAATCCATCCATCCGGCGGTCTTCCCTCTCGCGCGCTTACCGTTCGTGCGCAGCAAAATGGATTTAAATCGGTCGACCCAAATTTTACATCTGGCGCCGCCGCGCTTCTTGGCCTCGACGTTCGAATAATTTCGCTCTTTGGCGGCGGATAAGCGGCGATTCGCCTAATGGGATTATCCCCTAGCACCTTTTCGCTTTTCTTTTTGCCCAAATCGCGGCGCTCTCGAGCCGAGTTAAGTGGGAAACAAGAGAGGTGACGGCCTTTGGTAGGGCGTGAGCCGACTGGGTGGGAAGAAAAAAAGGAGAGGCTGGAGCGGGAGTCGAACCCGGGTTGGTAGTCTGATAGTCGGTGATGTTTCCTTTGAGCCATTGAGACAGTCTGGCGGAGCCTTTAAGGTTTATTTTTGAAGGGATATTTCTGTTCATCAAAAGCTCCCTTCTTATGCAACAGTTTTGCATCCCTCTTTTGCAAAAAAAAGAAATAAAAATAAAACACTGTTGAATGAAGAGAAACAGTGTAAAGAAAAAGGTCGTCTGGACCCGGAGTCGAACCCGCCCCGATAGACTGGCAGTCGCCCCTCTTTCGTTTGAGCCACTCAGACAGTCTGGCACGACCCTCATGATAACAATTTACTTCCGGGGAGATATTTCTCATCACTATTTTCGCCAAACTCCTCCAAAACACTTCTCTCTGCAAATCTCTGTCTAAACACCGTCGACTGGAGCTTACCACCTCTCGTGCGTTCTTAGCGCCTGGTCAGCGTGTTGTTTGACAAGCGCGAGCTGACATTGTTGACCGAACTACTTTGGGGGCCGCGCGAACAAGTACTCCGAGTTTGTTCTTCGCAGCCCTTAGAGGGTCATCCGCGCTGGAGGAACGGTTCTCGGGCGAACGGCTCCGCGCGAGTGACGACCGGCTGGTGATAACGTCGACAGCTTCCCGGTCGTCGCGCTCCTGCGGAACGTTTCACAGAACGTTCTTTGCGTCGCCGTAGCGAAGTTATCAGTGTCAGGCCATCGCGGCGACGTTACGAAAGGGCAAAGATCGCGGCGGGTGGCGAGTCCTACGTGACCCGCACGTTTTTTTCGTAACTTTCCGCCGGTGGCCCTAATCCTGACGGACTGTTAGGCGTTCGTGGCGGCCAGTAGTCAAGTGGGGGCGATTCGTGTTGTCAAGTTGCAATTTGATTGGATTAGTAAACACGATCTCGGCAAACAAACGCTCTCGTGTCGATCGCTCGCGCCCTCGGCCTTCTGCGGTCACGAGCACCTTTTTTGGGCAGTGCAGTAGCCAGTGCGGCTCCTTTTGAAGGGTTCCAGAGGGGACTACTGCTAGCGGGACCCAGGACATTGAAACACATTACTTAAGCCTAGAATATGTCCTTTGAGGGGTGAGATAAGCTTGACCATATCATTACGTAGATCTTTGGGATATCTTTAAGATCGATATCTAGTGTTATTCCTTCTTTTTAAAGTGCACATTGGGCTGAAAGCTTTTCTTGCAAGATCTGCGGTTTTGCATGCTTTATCTCTTATCGTCCTTCTGAGCTCCAAAACAGTTTTATGTTTGCCACACTTCACAGATCCGTTCTTATCAGAATTCTGCGGTTAACCAAGAACAACTTCAAAGACCGACGTCAAGGCACTATCATTTATTAGCCTAAGTTCAGGGTTGGCAGATTATGGTTGCGAACACCTTCTTCTAGCTACAGAAGCGCTTTTCTGGTAGAATCATTAGATTGGTTCCATTCTGTACTTATAAATATCTTCTTCGTATTCTAGAGGCACCTAGAAGTCCACTAACAGCCTGACCACCTCCTTTACCACAAATTCTCTCAAAGTCGACCGAAAACGTCCAAATTTTCGGCTCCTACTTGGCTTCTCCCAACCCTAACCCCTCCTTGGCCCGACCACCTCCAGCACTTAGCCCCCGCCACTTCCGGCGCCATCCGTCTTCCCCGGTGACCTGCCGGGCGCCGTGCGCGGAAACTCTCCACGGGCGGTCCACCCTATCACTTTCCCCGGGCTGGGCGGAGCCTCCCTCGTCTACCATATTGGGTCCTCAGGCTCGGGTCGTGGGGCGGCGCCCACCGCCAACCGGGCTATCCTCTCGGTCGCATCCTCCGCGTTCGAGGCCGCCCGTTCAGTTACGAAATCAAATTCGCGCGGCCGTGCTCCGCGGAATCCGGTTCCCGCCGTCGGGAGCGCTATCCCGGGGCGGCGGCGTCACTTATCAGTTTATCAGTCGCGCGACGACGAAAAAGACGCCGAAATTGCAACAAACACGTCGTTTTTTGAACCAGTTTCCGCGATGATGTGAGTTCTGCCGTCTGGAGACGCGTCTTCGGCGACCGAAACCGGCGGCGGCGGCGGAGACAAAGCGCGGCGAGAAATTCCGAGATTTTGTCACTTGGCGCCGTGCGAACGCCGTCGCGGCGAAGACCGTCGCCGAGTGGGCGATTCTCTGCTTGTTCGCAACTGCGACCACCACGTTCCACGCCGTGGTCGTGGTTCCGAAAGGTCCTTTGGATGAGGAGCAGAGGCTCCTCCCTTCGTATGAGTTCGTTCTGATCTCTTTTGAGCCGATCTTTACAAGATTTCACAGAGCGATTTCCATTTGGGACCGCCACGCCCTCTTCCGAACTCTCAGAAGTTGTACATTCGATTCGTTCGCACTAGGTCGCTCTCTGCAGTTTATTTCACCTTCTCGGACTTCTCTAATGAGATGGATCTGTGTTGAGCCGTTTGTGGTGCAATTTTAAATGTCAAAAGCTAAAGTATCCCTTTAAGAGACTACCTACTTCCCGCCTGTTAAGTCACTGTACTATTCTGGGTGCGCACATGCTATATACAGGCTTCTAATCAATATTTCAGCTATAGGACTTTCCAAATTACGGAAGTATCTTTTGATCATTCAGAGACATATTTCTGAGTCCGGAATGTCCTTAGAATAAGTCAACGCTTTGATTTAAGGTAGCTTCCACTGATCCTCTCTTTGGGTGATAAATTCCTAAAATCCCAAGATTGAAAACGTTTGTATTTTAAAGCCTTTTGCAAATCCTAAAGGATTCGACTTCTGACTTTCCAATCCACCTCCCTGTTCGCCTAGATCTGATCGAATCGCCTTCATTGATTAGCTCTCTCCACTTCCACCTCTCCCCCTCGGCTCATCACCCCCTTCCGCCCACCTCCTTACCCAGATTCCCGGCTCGGCCCTCACGACCACCTGATCGCGTCTCCGACCTCTCGAGGGCCCCTTGCCCTCACTCAAGTGCGACTCTCCCGCTTCTGCACCGTCCGGAACGTCTTTTCGCGCCTCGCCTACTCCCACCTCGTCCTGGACGCCAAACACTCGCCTAATCCCGTGATTGCTCATGCAATACGACGCCTGGACGCCAAATCCTAATTAATTACACGGCCCAACTTGGTTCCAAGGCGCTCCGCCGTAATTACGACCCGCGGGGTTCCTCCTCCCGAGCAGCGCCTCTTTCGGCGGCGGCTGGGGGCGTGGCGGCGCCGCCCCGACCCTCGGCTGCCCACCCCACTACGGTAGGTGCCGTCGGCCACTCTCGATGCGCGGCGGAGTGCGCGTCGCCGTCGCGTTTTTTCGGGTCTCCGGCGCCGTGGGGGGTGGCCACCCGCCGCGTAAATACGTCCGATCGGCCTTCGGTTCACTTGTTGAAACATGCAGCAGGCTCTGTTTTAAAATTGACCCTCTGCCGGGTCAAGAACCTCCACCTGGTGCCCCCAGGGCGCCTCCTACTGTAGTCCTCCCCACGCTCCTTCCCGTCCGTCCACTTGTCAGCCGCTGTGGATCGTCTTCATCGCGAGGAACGGGAGGAGGCCGGAGCCGATTTCAAACCTGCTCCTGAACTCCTGCGATGCGAGATTTCCTGTTTTTTGCAGCGCTGCTTGGAACTGTTGCGTCACAGTTCCAAACGTCCCGAGGGTGCTTCTCTTCCTCTGAGGCCTGATGGATCTATTGCTCTATGGACCTTTGATCTTTTTAGAGTGGATTCTTCTTTCAAGGCTGCCTTCTGCAACCCTAGATAATTAGAGCGTTTTAGCACCTCTTTTAAACATCCTATTTAGCTTGCTCCTTCTTCGCCTCTTTTTTAGAACTTTAGAGATCTTTATAGAGTGGATCCTTCTTCATAGGCTGCCTTCTGCAACTCTATAATTAGAGTATTATAAGAAAATTTTGGGACCTTTCTAGCTTCTTTACTGCCAATTCCCTTCCCCTGATTCTTCCTTAAACTATCTCTAAAGTCGTTTCTTCTAGAATATTAAGCGTTTAAGAGGCCTGATGGATTTATTGCTCTGCTCTTTATAGAGTGGATCCTTCTTCATTGGGTACATTCTTCAACTCTGTAATTAGAGCATTATAGGACCTCGTTTAAACATCCTCTTTAGCTTGCTGCTTCTTTGCCCTTTCCTCCGGTTCTTCCTTAAAATTATCTGTATAGTGGGTTGCTCAAGAATATTAAGCGTTTCCAGCGTAGTGACCCTAGAAATCATCCCCTATAGGAAGCTCCACAGCGTCTCTCCCCGTCTTGACCTCCCTAACCCCCATGGCTCCACGGGAACCGCGCCAAGAAGCCGCTCCGTGCCCGCCATGACATCATGATCCCCCGAGGGGAAAGTTCAGGAGGCGCGACCAGTTCTGTCACACGCGGAGTGTGACTCCTCGTCAGATCGATACAGTTTTCGCGTAATTGGCGGCAGCCGGCTTCTCGCAGATCCTGGAACTGTCGCTAAGTGGTTCTTCGCGTGCTCGCGCGTTGCGTCAACACTCCCTCCCCTTCCAGGGGTGAATATTGTTTTCTTCGAATCTTGTTTTCGCGCGCGCATCCAGCGCATCCACCTTCTGGCGGCGCTCCGAAACGGAACTTTCGCCGCCAGGGGCCCTTGGCTGATCCGGCGGCGGCACTATGCAAATGTGTTTACGATGGTCGGTCCGCCTCCGGGCTCCTCCTTCGAAGGCGCCTCCCCCGCCCGCCGCCGATCTTATCACCGGGCCACGCTGCTCCGCTTTCGCTTTCGTCCTCGGGCGGCGACGGACTCACCCCGCGATGGGGTCTCTTTTTCGGGGGCATCGCGCCTTCGCATCTCGCGCGCACTCCCGAAGTACCCGAACACCCGAGCTGACCAGGTCATCATTTAATCATCGCGGCGGCGTCGTGGCTCCTCCACAGCGATTCCACGCTCCGCGTCTTCACCTACATTTTCTGCACCGGCCGAAAATTAGGTTGTGTCCGTGCGCGCGACGTGGATGTTTCAAAACTGATTTCCAACGTCGAGACGAATCGATTGATCCCCTCCTGTTCAGGCAAGAGATGTCCACCTGCCTCGAGCAGAACGTCGTCGCCTCCGGGCCCCCTCAGCCCAGCCAGCAGCAGCAGCAACAGCAGCAGAGCCTACAGTACTCCTCGGCGGCGGCGGAGCAGCAGGCCATGGCTCCTCCGATGATGGGTCTCTTCTCGGCGGCGGCGATGGGCCCCGGCTGGGACCCGAAGGACCACTTCGGCTCGCTGAAGGTGAGACTTTCTGCCGGGCGACGCGGACTCAGACCTATGGAGCAGTTTCAGGTCTCGGAGACGTCGAGCACTCCGTACACCGACGCCACAAACTGCAAGAAGTCGAGCAACCACATCAAGCGGCCGATGAACGCCTTCATGGTGTGGAGCCAGATGGAGCGACGCAAGATCTGCGAGCACCAGCCTGACATGCACAACGCCGAGATCAGCAAGCAGGTACGTTAGGTGCTTTGGAATCCAGGGGCTCTTGATTGGATTAGGGAAAAGCAAAGGTCATTTAATCAATTAGCTGAGCAAAGTGAGCAATTAGGGTCCTTCTGGGACACTTACAACTGCGTAATCCAGATCAGCAAGTAGGCACGGAGATTGGTTACTTAAAGCGCCAAAAGTAGTATAGGAGGGTTGTTTCGGGCCCTTGGATTCTTGGCACTAGATGCTAACGAAAATCCAACACTTCAAAGCCCCATAATATTTAAAGAAAACCGGATATTCAGGCTAGGAAGGGCAAAGGTTATTTTTGAGAAATTTGGGACACCTACAACAGCCACCTACATTTGGGGCACTTAAAACAGTCCCCTCACATAAGATAGCCCCTCAAAACTAGAAACATAAAATCTATCCCCATGTACCGTACCCCTCTTGCAGCTGGGACACCGCTGGCGCCAACTGAGCGAAGAAGAAAAGTCCCCCTTCGTCGCCGAGGCCGAGCGTCTCCGCCAGATGCACATGCGCGAGTACCCCGACTACAAGTACAAGCCCCGCAAGAAGGCCAAGCGGAACGCGGCCAACGCGGCGAACCCCTCGGCGAACCCCGCGGACCCTAAGTTGAAGGTGCGCAAAACCACCGGCTCCATCGGCCTTGCCATCGGCGGCGGCCTCGTCCAGAACGAGAACCTCCAACACTACCCAGTGGGCAAGGCGATGAAGATTGACAACGACGGCGTCTCCATCTCCTCCATGGGAGGCATGATGGTGCCGTACACGTCGTTGGACGAGGTGAAGATCAAGCAGGAGCCGCGGTCGCACTACGCGCACCAGTCGTACCCGTCGCCGCCGAACGAGTACGGCGCGCAACAGCCCAGCACGCCGGAGAGCGGGTTCTACGAGGAGAACGGATACTACGGTGGAGGGTACGGAGCCGCGACTCCGGCCGCGATGAACACTTCGCCGCATCAGCAGCAGCTTCTAGTGCCCGTGTCGTTGAACAGCATCCCACTGGTGAGTGTTTGGATACTGTAGTCCTAAGCTGTCTGAGTCTGGTAGACTGACCCTGAGAGACAATTAACCAATTCAGTCTGGTGCAGCGGTCTAGACAGTTCCCAGATTCAAAATTTCTGGGTTCGCTGCTACCGTAACCCACTTTTAAATCAACCTAAACAAACAAGCCCGGCTGGACATTGTAAGCTGTCTGAGTCTGGTAGACAGACCCAGTTTGAGACACCATTAGTCCAGACAGACATAGTTTTGAGTCTCGTAGACAGTCAGTCTGGTCTAGACAGTTCCCGACATTTGGGTCTGCTGCTACCGTAACCCACTCTTGAATAACCCACAAATTCTGAGCCTTTAAAATGAGACAAACAGTGCTTATATTTTCTATCTTTAAGGTCTACCCTGGCGAGGTCTCCCAGTCGCTCTACAACTACCCCCAGGCAAGCGGCACTCCAGGCCCCTCTGGAACCAATCTCTCCGAGCAGCAGGTACACCCTCCCCCCTCCATCCAAACCCTAACCCTCTCTTCCAGGAGGACATCCGCTCTCTCTCCAACGGCTCCTCCAGCTACGGCTCCTCGTCGGAGACGACGCTCCTGGTCGACTCCTCCGCCTGCTCCTCCGCCGCCTACTTCCAGCAGATGCGCTCGGCGAGCTCCTCTTCTTCAAACACGTCGCCGTCGACGACACACACGTCCACGTCGCCGGGCGGCCACCCCAACGATCTCACCGACGTGCTCCCCTCCATCCACGACTTCAGCTTCTCGCACGCCATCAACAGCCACCGCGAGTGGGACTCGTGGACGAACCAGGCCTCGCAGATCATCAGCCAGAACTGGCCGAGCCAGAACGCGGCCGAGTTCTCCGCGTTCCCGTCCGTCTAGAGCTACCTATACAGTCCTTCCACAAGCGACGCCCCGACGATCAGTATTACATGCTCGCTCCTTCCAAATCTGCATCCAGTCCTCCCTCCTCCGATGTATATTCTCCAGAGTTTGTATCTCCCTCACCTCCTCCTCCTCCTCCTCTAGTGATATTTATTCGCCTAATAACCCTCCGTCGTTCCCCAACTCTCTAGAATCGCGTCGTGCTCTAGTTTTGTAGATTATATATAAATATCGAGAATCTATTATGCCGATATATAGAGAATCCGTATCGTTCACGTTCTAACACACTCTCCCTAACCTCCTCCCTCCTCCTGGCTCTTCCTCCGAGTCTCGCCGACTTCTGATTCCGACGAACAAACTCTGTGCATAGAACATGTTAATAAGTAATAAAAACGACTATAAACGGCGGTGGCGAAGACGGACTACGTGGTCGGAGCGCGGGTCGGAAGTTACGCAGCTGACAAGTGGAACGAACGTCTTTTTCTCGGACGCTCGGACGGGCGGTTTTTCTCGGGGCTGGATCGGGATCTCGTGACGGTCAACGGGCGGCTTTTTGCGTCGTCGTTGCATTTCGACTTTCCGCGAGACGATTACATGTAGGGAGCGGGAAGTAGATGGAGGAGGCGATGCGATAGGAATTGCAACAAAGTAGGGTGACTTTGGGATGATCCACGGGTTCTGGATGGGAAGAGAAGAGAGGGTAAGTGGATGGGTTTTCATGTGTCAATTTCGAGTGGAAAAAACTGGATAAATCCTACATAGAAGAGCTTTTCAAAGCTGAACACTTCGAGCCACAAAGGCCAGCAGCTGCCAGTTGGATCTCCTTCAACATTACTTTAAACTTCAACATTTCGTCAAGGGTCTGAGCTTGACGGTCATTCCATAGAAGTATCCCACTCTAGTGGTCTTGTTCCCAGGTTCTGGATTCGTAGACTTGGACTTCCACAACCCGTCGATAAAGGAGGCATCGGAGTCTATATGCTTGTGAAAATAAGTGCGCTTTTCTTACCTACTTCTGATTGATGAAGAAGAGCATACGTTACGTGAGGTGGAGAAGAATGCTAGGGTTTCAGTATCCGAAATAAGGAAAAATATTGGTCAAGCGCGAGTCGAAAGCACCAAGTGGATCCAGAAAAAGTTATTCCTACATGGCAGAGCCTTTCTCGAGGCTAGTTTTAAGCTATTCTTAATCTAGGAACGTTCTTTAAGTTGTGCGAGATGAATGACCGTCAAGCTGAGATCCTTGACGATTTTAAAGTAATGTTGAAGGAGATCCAGTTAGGCAGCTGACCCCCTAGAGTCTATTTGAATTTTAGCTGTTCGGACCTAGCCATTACCTTTCTTGTTTTCTTCCTTGAGATGCCTATACACACTGACGCCAGCTAATAGGTCCTGCAACCCCTCTCCAGCATTCCCTACTTTGATCTTTCAAGATGCTCACTTCTGATTAGGAAGCCTTGACACACCGGGCGACCGTTCCAGAGGCGGGACATCCCCGCCGAGAACAGTTTCTCAAGACTCGTTTTCTGAGATGTTCAAACGCCAAAACAGGCAATTTGAATCTGCCTCCGGATAACGATCAAATGACTCCTTCGGAGCGGTTTCTGCTCAAGACCGCTACTTGACGCCATCTTGAATCGAGCTGTGCAATGGAGCCTGTTCGTTCTCTTGTGAAGCGTAGATGAACCGAGAAGGTGTGAAGGTTACCAAGTGTCACTTGTGGCCTCTTGCGATTTCACAAAATTGGAAGGTGTTATAGGTCGGTCAGCCAATTCACAGTAGGATGAGGTGTAATGTGTCGGCAATAGAAGGTAAACAAACCAAGAGATGCACACCACAGTTTACGCACCATAATTTAATGCTCCATTTGGAATAGAGCTGTGGAGTTAGAGTAAATAAATAAGGCTCCACTCTGACGTGAAGTTTATGCTTGTGTGGAACGAAATCGAGAAGATAGCGTCCGCGTTTAATGCTAATGCCATCTAATGCCTTTTTGGCTCAATTTACAGTTGATATTTCTGGTTAAACCTTTTTGAACTTCTTCTCCTCCGGCGCCTTAGGCACACATATTTCGATATATCTTAGACAACTTGAATAAGAAGCAGCTCTGAGATATTTTGAAATCAAGGGAACCAAGTATCAACATAGTGTGACAAAGAACTGTGACTCAGTGGTCCTTTCCACTTCTCCTTATCGAGCCTTTTACACTTCCAAGATTCTTTAGAGACTTCCATAAACAGCGGTTTTAATAAAGCTGTGTCTTTAGAGGGCCTTTCAGAAAGACCCATACTTCTTATCCCGTTGAAGAGGTACAAGATTAGGGACAAAACAACGGAAAACCGAAAATCGGTGCCTGCCAAGAACAGCTTCAGGATTAAAACCTGAATGGTGCCTATGATAAAAATAGAGTGTATTAGAGTGTGTCAACTCCATCCACATACCTAATCTTCCACTCTTGTTCCCTAGACGCTTCTTTATCCTATGAAATTCTGTGTGCTCAAAAGCAACCACCAGCCAGGCTTCACATCTCTATGATCACCTGCTTCCCATCATGACTCACCTGCCCAAGCATCATCTCCTTCGCAACTTCTCTGGCGCCTTCGCCGCAATTTGCAGCGGCCGGGAGACGGGCGGGCGACGTCGCCGTCGTCATGATTTATGCGACAAACATACCGGTTTTACGGTCATTTCTCGCCTCGCGAAAGGTCTTTTTCGGCGAAGGTTCCCACGACGACGAGTTGGGGCCATTTGCATTCGAATGGCCTGCCCCCGCTTCCGTCGACAATTAAGCCCGGGCTCGGTGATCGATGAAGTTCGCGGGGCGATTTCGCGCACGACGAACAAGCCGATAAATCCTGGCGACTCGCTGACTGCTCAATGCTTGTAGATCACCCCGAGGACACAGTCGCGTTGATTTACGCGCATAACTTTGGGGTCTGAGAAAGTCGTCGGGAAGTCGTTCGTTTCCGAGTGACACGAGGCCCGCGGGCGGAGGGCTAATTGCCACGGCGAGGTCGATTGATGGACGCCGTTTGGGGACCTAATGGCCTGGAAGTTGATTTAGAGGAAATGGGTTACGGTACGCTGATTTCGCGTGCTTGCGGACGATTCACCTGAGCGTTTGAACGTTTGAGGTCGAGTGGAGAGGAACAGTGCCAGGAACGACTTTCCAGTGAAGGGAACAGGCTCCTGAGGGGAAGGATAGGATTTTTAGAGAAATAAGAGGTTTGGTCACTTTATTCGGGGACGTAAAGACAGCTTCCACGTCTTGCTGATGCTGTAAGCAACATACCTTTTAAGAGGATCACTGAAAAGAAGACCTAGTACATGGGACGTCATTATCACATAACAAAGGGAAGGGACAATTTTTCCTTGGAAGAGCTTCAGTTTCCGGCTCCATCCTGTCATTTGGAGATATTTTGGCATGCATTCTGGGATCTTATTTTGATCACTTCTTTCTATATATTCTGCTTGATCAGGGATATGTACAAACCGATGCACAAATAAGGTTTTCATAAGGGTTTCAACTCTACGAGTTCATCCACTCTTCGTTTACCGTAGGGGGTACGGTAAAGGAGAATCTTTGCCTGGTTTTCAACACCAAGCTCAACACCGGGAAATACTTTTTCAGTCCTTATATATTTTATATTTTTTCCTTATATAAATAGTCCTTATATATTTTCTGTTCATTCC
>KN168654.1:3766-17084 GCA_000757755.1 Steinernema glaseri
CATATGTCATTAAAAAGCTACTTACTAGTTGAAGTTGGACATAATCAGCACGTCGTACCTTAAATAGAAGCCTTTTATAGCCTATGAGATGAGCTGATTTGAGGCAAAGTCGTTTAACATTTAACATTTATTTATGGACTCGAAGTTTACAATTCGCCATATCTACTGCAAAGTCGTAATCGTCAATTTCTTGGTTTTTCGGTTTATTTAATAGTCTTTTTCGGCAGCACAATAAATTACGTATTCATTGTGGACCTGGAACGAACTCTCATGCTTACTTTTACTTAGCGACAGGGACAACTAAATAGCACGATTGTGGTGTCCAAAAATGATTCGATTCACTTTTTTTCAAATCATGTCAATGTGTGATAAGATCAATGCTGCTTATTTGTTGAGGTTTCAGGCGATCACTAAATTTAATTATTTAAAATGAATCACCGTTTCGGGGAGACCTCTATGCGCAGACGGAGAGTGGCGCTGCAGCTGAAAAACTGGAACTGTGCTGATCCTCCTTAAGTATCACCAACATTTATTAGCTTGTCTTATATTATAATCCCTTATAATGATACACATATATTTACACGTCAAAATACAGGAGTGTAAAACAGAGATCCCTCAGTTTGAGGGTATCAGGTCCGAAACAATGATATCAGCAAAGAAGGACGCACCTGCGAGTCAAGGGTTCTCGCTGGTAATGTAGCCACTGGAAGCTCGCGAGACGCTTCGCCGCTTGAACTCCGACATGTAGCCGCACTTCATGTTGTCGATCTGAAGAGCGTAAATCAGAATCGCCCGGTTGTAGCAGTGCTTACGACGTATGAAATGAGCGCGATCCAGGCCTTCATGGGTTCGCGTTTCCCGCGAAGACACTCGGCTTTGCTTACGCTTTCGGTCAGACAGTCGGCGAGGTCCTCCCAGAATTGGCCACAGGGGCGCGGGTTCATTGCTCCCTTTGCCGTGGACGGGTAGTGGGCCTGTCCGATCTGCATGCATTTCCCCTGAAATGACAAGGTTAGAAACAGCGATTATTGGTGCAAAAATGAAAACCGATATCAGCACGAGCTAGTGAGTGAATTACGGTGCAGCCCACAGTGCTCACCATTGGTGTCAAATGTCGATATATTCTGCAGTTCAGTTGATTTTTAAATGAACAAACAAAACTTTCCAAAAAAAATTTCCCAAAAAAATTTCCCAACTTCCCCCAAAAATTTCTCCCGTCAATTTTTACCATATCACATTCAATCAAGATCAAAAGCCTCCTGCTGATATTAGTTCTTTTGTCCTCATTTTGGTGCGTTCCTCCTATTGCATTTTATTTTTGATCGAGAACCTGCGCATATAATGCAGATATATCTAGAGAATTAATGTTTTCGCCTTTTACAAAACGCTGTTACAGCATGTTGCTAACGAGCTAACACTTTCCTCATTCCTGAGAGTTTCCAAACTATATTACTGGTAAACAGCCTTTGAATTTTGAGAGATCATTCCGCAAACATAGATCTCGCCCCATAAAAAGGGCTTTTAGGTGAATAAAGTATTCGCAGTTCCAAATAGCTGAAGAAACCGAACTTAAAACAAACCTGAATGACTTTGCAGGGGCTATTGATCTCCAGAATTGCCGTCTCTATAAGGTCGTTCAGCAGTCGTGTGTGCTCCTTCATATCGCAGCACTTATTAGAAGAAAATCCTTCCACTATTGACATCTTTTGGAACATCTCCTTGGCATGAACGTTCTTCTGCGTCAGCAGCCTAAAATCGATCATTTAACGTCTACTTGCTTGTCTTCCAAGCTTACCTGAAGGTGTTTGAGAATACGGAGGACTTCAGCTTACCCCAGGTCTGCTGAAGAAGAAGGATCTGATATCTACAAAGGGCGCAAGTGTCACGACTTGAAGGGAGTACATGGAACATACGTCGAGAGCTTCAGCTGCTCACTCAGAGGGATCATCCCGTACTCGGAGGCGTCGTAGGTACCGGAAGCGCGGCTGTATCGTCGCTGCTGGTGACTACACATCATTTCCTCTCCCGGAGTCAACGACAGCTTGGCGAAGCGAGTGTGGTTTCTGAAAGACCATATGAAATTAGTGGGACGCGTCTCGGACTCCGGAAACGACGGCAGACGTTCCTAGTGATAAGTGGACGGACGATGTGCTCGGCTTCGTTGTGCCTCCTACGGGCACACACCACTTTTTGATGCATAAAAAAGCGACGGCTGCATGGGTAAGAGGGAACAACGAGTTTGCAGCTAACTGACTAACGAGATCGAACACGCTGTCGCGCCCCCGATGTGTTGACATGGGATGCCAATGAGGAACAGAAGGTATCCAGGCAGAACGGGCCATATGCTTCGTTAGGTGCGCGCAAGCAACAAAGGAACCAGTCCGGAGTGATGGTGAAAGACCAAAAGAGAACACTTGAAAAGGTGGACCACGAGGTAGATGTCTGCTCATTGAGCTAGTGACCTAAAAAGTCCACAAAAGAATAAAAAAGTGAGAAGAAGAAAAAATGTCATAGCAATCGCCACTTGTGAAAATTGATTGTGTGCTTTCTAATTATGAAAAATGATTTTTGATTGAATAGAAGAACACTTCGGAACAATATATTGTAAATCGGTATAGATGTCGTATAAGTGTAGTAGAACGAGTTCCAAAAATGCAAAAGAATGAAAAAATGAAAAAATGAAAAAATGAAAAAAAGAATAATAAGGTAAAAAAGCTGCCGCCGCTAGAGATGACAATTGGTATGGTAATAATGGAAATTTATCTTCGACTGGATAGACAAGAAGTTCCCAAAAATATACATTAAACAGATGCAAATGACGTATAAGGGAAGGATCGTAACCGAAGCTAAAAAAATTAAAGCAAAAGCCAGTCCGCCTACTTCTGTATCAGGAAAGCTGGAAAGACAGGAAAGTTCGGGATCCTACCTCTTAAAGTAAATAAAAATTACTTAGCTATAGCCAGTAAAGATGAAAATTAATTGTGCGCTTTCTTATAATGAAAAATGATTTTCGATTGAACAGATTAAAAATCCTCGAAAATAAACTTTAAACCGATACAACTGACCTATAAGGGAAAGACCTTAAAGATAGCAAAAATTAAAGTAAAATCTAGCTCGCCTGCTGCTATATCTGACCCAACAGAAGACAAGAAAGCTTGTGGTCCTACCTCGTAAAATAATAAAATCCCTATTAGATGGAGTCCAGCGCTGTTCTACGAAAGAAGTATGTAGAGTCCACACCTCGTAAATATAGAAACCGTCTTCCGCGAGATAGCGATGTTTCTTGATTGAAAACAGGAATCCTCCCCACGTATCCATTAACATTCGTCCTCTCTTAACATATACGCCCTCATCACATCACTGTTGACCTCCTGTTTGGCTTCTCATAACTCCGCGTACTATGGTCCAGGAAAGTCTACCATCAAGAAGTGACCTCCCGGAGGCGACTAGACATGACGCGTCATTTATGTGCACTTTTGTTTTACACTTTGTTGGTTACGAACTATTAAGGCATCCAAGTATGCCATGGGTTCTCAAAAATAAAACTTACAGTTAAATTATCGACGGTGAATAGTAATATCGTGGGAACAACCACACAAAAATAAATTGGTTACTCAAGCGAAATAAAAAAAAATATATGTTTGAGATGAAGCAAACAAAAATATTTTCAGCGACCGCTTAATGAGAATACGGTATGACACCCTATTTTCTATTGTATTCTCATTTTATGAAATAACCAAACATTACCCACATTGCGAATCTATCTATAACTTCTACCGGAAATAACTCTAGTCACATTTGGAAGAATCCAGATTTATTACCAGTATTATTGCCCATCTTACTAGTAATGCGGGCAGCAAGCCGGAAGGATATTGACGCACATTACGACTAAATATAAATACTCCAATAAAGTCAGTAGATTGTGACTAGGAGTGAGATATTTTTGTGTTATAGAACTTGGCATTGACTACTGTGAACCACTTACGATCGGTAAAAACCAACAAAATCTGAGAGTCTTTAGCCCATTCAGAGAATGAAAATAATTGGATAACGCACGACGGACACAAATAGGTTCCCAATAGAAAAATACTGTTCAAAGTGCAAGGTTGACGAAGCGTCAGTCCCACGAAACGAAAACTGTCCAGGTCAAATAAGTAATGGACGTTAAGCTAACACTCCAATATGAATTGGTAGGCGTGTCAGCGATGTGTCAACGATGGACAAGTCCCACGAGCGGATATGAATTATCCAGTAATCGTCACATATGACGTCCGGACATAGATTAACGTAAACGCGTCCGGTGATGATTGGACAATAGCCAGCCGCCAAGAAAGAAACTTTTGAATTACTGAGGGACAGAAAGTAAAATTTGATTAAGCGAATTAAGTTATGCTGGAGACAACGGTTTCCTTTGACTTTGAGGTCGAGCGGTTAGCCGATTAATCTCTTTATCGGATTACAGCGAAATCGGACTAAACGTGGAGACAGAGAGAAAGGGACCTACGGTAGCAAAACTCAGCGAATAAACGCCCAAAGAAATTTTGGGAGTGCAATTACGTTTCTCGTGATTCATAAAGTGCACAGAAATGAAAAGTGCTCGTGGACAGGTCCCTTTCACAAAGTACGAAACGATCAGCGCGAGCAAAGATGCAAAAGGGGCACGAAATGCCCCGGGAGCTGCTTGCACTTAAAATCAGCTTTTTGTAAGAGTGTCCTAAAAAGTCGATGTAAATGTAAAAAAAAATTAAATAAATTGGATGTCCAATTAAACTGTATTTTTCTTTGATGAAATAGTTGATTTTAACCCACCATTGTTGAGCGATAATTATTTGTACTCTATGTTGGGAGTAAAAACGTAGTAATTGACCACTTGGCCGTAAGCAAAAATCTGTGAGATAGTACTCAATTATACTTTACTCTACTCATTTAAATTTTCAAATAAATGAGGAAAATTTTTAATCTGTTTGTTCAGGCGAAATTTATCCATTTTAAAATTACATATTAGACGATTATATTCTAAGCGAGTGATTTGTGATTGTGTGGAAAATAACTGCTTCCAAAAATAGCCCCAAAAATAATTAGGACTATGCGTTTTCAAAGAGAAGATCGATTTTTCAAAGCATAATGCGACAAAGATAAAACAAATGCGAAGAATCTGTCAACAATAGTCTTGGAATACATAATTATTTTGTAAACGAGTACTACGAGTATCATAACATGCAAACTACTCAAAAGAATCGACTGTTTAAGACAAACAAAACAAAGACCAGTGTGTCTCCTTCTAAAGATTTTAGTTGGTTCCCATCTCAGGTTCTGCATGTTCCTGGCACGAAAAACGCCCTTAGTCAAAGTGCAGATAGTAACGTGGGTAAAAAAGCGAAATATAAAAAAGCAGAGAACGTGGGCACAACGCCCATTTGCAGCCACAGCGATTCCGTGCGACAATGCGAGAAAACACTCTTAGCGGCTGACAACAAAAGACTCTATGCGTTCCATTACTCCTTCGGCCCACTGGCTCTTTCCACGCCCAGGGCCTGTGCCTCCCCTGATCACATGAAAAATTTGCATTTCTCCGGAAACCGCTCTTTTCAGGCTGTGGCCTTAATTACGAGTCGTCGCTGTCTCACAGGGATTTAAAAGTTTTATATTCGCTTCCGCCACTCGCACGAAGGTTCAAAAGCTTATTCAAGTCCGAAAAGATAAGCTGAGAAAAAGTGTCGCTAAGCCGTCTTAGGCACAAGAAACTGGGCTAAGCAAAAAGCGCTTCTGCCGGAGGCGGAATTGCGGGGCGATTTTAGTCCTATTCATATGAACAAGCGGACACACTTAGCGACGGGGAAGCGTGGCAGAAGCGCGCTTGATTGAAAGGAAGCAGTTAACGAAGATAACGGGATTAATGAGCGCATTGATGTTGCCGGTGAGGGCGGATGCCTGGAGTGATGTCATCTGACAATTAGCTTCAGGAAGTAGCGTACCTATGGAAGGATTAGGACGTTAAATGTTGTTGCACTTGCGTGTGGGAGGATCTACGGCCTAAAGGTCGGGAAGGGTGGAATCCGATGGATTATAGTACTTCTCTCTGGTGTCTTTCCGGTTTACGGTAAATGATGTAAGGCGGCACAGAACCATTATGATGTCGTTTTAAGAGAAGTGGCGAGGTAGATATGGAATCCGATAGATGATAGCGCCCGAAACATGGGTGTAGTTATTGAACGTGTGAATTGCAATCGTAAAAATTCCGATAGAACGATAAAAAATAAAGAAAAGTAAATAGCTGACAATAAGTTTGCTCATACTGTTCATCACGAACAGATCAGGAAGATCCGGAACAAAAAAGTCGTTAAGACCGTTTGGTCGTTAAGTTAGAGATCCGTGTACAAAAATGAAAACTCACTTTTCCGATACACTTAGAGGATTAAAAATGAAAAAAAAAAGAAATTAATCGAATTGGAATACTGGAGAAGATAGCAAAAATAAAAAAGAATTTTCAAAAGTATTTTCTCAAAGCAAGCTGCTTACGGCCATTGGATTCCGACAGTGATATTTTTTTACAGTGATAACACCAACTTTTGAGAATTCAAACGCTAAGGATGACCTGAAAACCGTGGAAGTCTAATGAAATGAAAAATCAATGAAATGGAGCTTTTGTTTGTAAATCATCGAAACTCAGTCCTTAGATGAACTGTTGGGGTTCAGGAGCAAACGAAGCTCATACGGGAGCAACCAATTATATTCAAAAATTGTTCCAAGTCAAACAGTGAAACGTCGACCAGGAGTCAATCCATCATTGAGCTTCCCGAAATTCCGCCTCATTCTCCGTTACAAATCAGTTTAGCGTTCCCCACCAACATCCCTAAAATAGATATGTTCAAGATAAAGCCAATTATCGCAAACAAAAATCAAAAAGAGACCCTAAAGGCTCTAGACCAAAATAAGCACCAAGTGCGTGTGCACATCATCCAATCCCCAATTCAGCTTTCCTATTTCAAGCGTGACCAAATGAATACATTATCTCCCCGGGCACGAGCGTCCTCAAAGTCGAAGTGATGTCAGCGGCGTTTAGAGACTTCTCCGCACGCATCCATCTCCGGTCGCATGCTCTTTCAATTTGAAGTAATTTCGCCGAAAAGTCGCCACCCGCTGGTCGCATGAAAACAGCAATCAGCGCCACAAGTTGTGCCCAAGCCCTGAAAACAAACAAAAACAGTGAAGACCCGCTCGCGTGTTCTTGGGGTTTGGCAAGGCGGTCGAAGCTGTTTCTAGGGTTGGCGAAACGTTTAAGTCCCTTTTGTGCCGTCTCGAAGTGACGCCATTTTGAGTGGAGATTAATGAAGCACAGACGCCCGCTTCCGCTTGCTTTTTCCATGGGGCGAGGAAAACGGTTCAAGGACATTTGGATTTTAAACATCGCAGATTTATGCACTGACAAGGATGAAGGATCTGACAAAAATGAATAAACACAGCGTATTTTGACAATAAATCTAAAAAAGAGTAATGTACAAGGGTAGAAACGAAGCAGAATTGCATTGATAGTATTGGGAGTGTCCAATTGTGTTCCGAAAGTTCAACTGTAATTTTTTCATTGTCCGAGCTTCAAACATTATGAACACTACAAAATTGTAAAATCGTTGAACACAGCAAAAATATTTAAAACATATATATAACAAAATACACAAGAATTCTTAAATATTTCATTTTTCTAAATTGAATAAATCTAAAAAAGAGTAAATCTGAATAAAAATTTTCCAAGACCTTTTATTATGTTGGACTTTGCGCAAAAATTTCCACTGCTTGGATAAGGCGCGAGCATCCTTAAGAAGTCGGTAACTCTTTCTCTGCGTTTCTCATACTGTATCCACTCCATAGCGCTAGTTCATGTCTCGATCATATATAGATGTCGTTTTTAGGCAAACTTTCCGCAAAAAAAGCTCTAAGAACCGCTTAACAATCTTCTGAATGAGACGCGAGCTCGCGTCGCGCGTCCAACCGCAGCGGAACACAAGAATTAGACTATGGGTAAAGTTCGCACGTTCGGTCGCAGGATATTGACGCTCGTACACTTTCAGACTGTTTTCCTTTATTTGGCACTTTGATTCCAACAATGTCGGTTTGCTTTTAACGACACCCAAAAATAGTTAAAGCGGAGCGAACACGTGCGTTGTATAAAAAAATGAAGGAAGAGAAAAAAAACGGAACGCTGTGAACACTTGCAGAAAAAACTCGAAATTGCATGACTTTTGTTTAATTTAGAAAAACTCCAACAATGGGCCAAAAAGGGTCGATGAAAAATCGCAGAGCAAAAATCTAATAGCTTAGCGTATAAGCAAAAAACGAAGGACTTAGTAAAACGCGAAGTACTACCCTCACGCCCGGCTATTAAATTTCGAAATAAACCTTGCCGCTTCCAAGTTCCCATCCAAACGCGCATCAAGCACCAATTGAAATCGAAATGCCTTTTCGCGTGCACCCATCCGAGGCGGTCTGAGGCCGCTTATTTTCGATGGAAAACAGCGGAGATAAAGTGATGTCGTCTTCGTCGTCGTCGGGAGATGAGCTTTATGCCTAAGTCAATTTATAATTTATGCCGGAACGTTTTCGGCGCCCGAGCTTTTGCAGATGACGCTCGATTTAGGATTTGGAGGGAAGTGATTTGTGGAGGAAGTGAAAAAGATAAAGTGTTAATGTTCAGGAACTACTGGTGGCCGGAAACCTTTTAATAAAAAATATTGGTGTGAAGTCATCGATGTTTTCTTTGCAAGTCTGTGAATCGCTTGTCCAATGCTTAGGTGTCTGAAGTGACAGAACAAAAATAAAGCATTATAGTTTTTTTTTCAAGAGATGAAAAAATTCAAGTCAGCTTAAAAATAGAGATAGATTCAGTCAAAAACTTAAGATGGTCAGTCCCAAAAATGCGCTCCAACCAAGTGACTGCCCCGTTCCAACCCATCGTTGCTGACGTACAACGTATGCTACCTCTCCACCGTCAACAGTGAAGATCTTCAAAAACAAAAATGAAGCATTGTAGTTTTTTGTAAGAGATGATAAAATTCAAAGTCAGTATAAAGATAAATATAAATTGAGCCAAGCAAAAATTTGTAGAAAAACAATAAATGTAATGTAAAAATATTGGCAAAATTTTTCATGATGCAATAAATAAACATTTTCTTAAGAGATGAACGTAAGTTCTGCCGCACCGCATTTCACTAAAAAGTGTTGGTATCCTCATATCATGTGCGTAAGTCACTGTGTCATAATTGCGTGTAGTTGATACGTGAATGCAAGGATAGTTGTTTCTTGTCATTAACGTCATTCTAAAGCAGTGTTTCTTCTGCGCGTATCAAACCAATCTAATGATCCTACAGTATATGTACTCTAATTGGACTTTCCAATCGTAACCAAAAATCTCGACTGAAGCCTCATCGGACCTAGTTTACCGGACTACCTAGAATCGGACTACGTAGAATGTAAGTTCTGCCGCATGCCACTAAGAAGTTTGTTATCCTCATATCATCGCAAAAATAGTTGTTCCATGTCATTAACGTCTCTCTAAAGCAGTGTTACTTGTGGCAAAAAAAAAACAAAACAAAACAAGACTTGGAAAAAATTGGACTCTACATGGTATACTCTAATTGGATGTTCTGACCCTCAGGAAGAAAGCCACGCTAGCAAAAATCTCGACTCAAACCTCTTCGGACCACTTACCTGCGCTGTACGTCATCCACCGACATCCTCCTCCTACAGGGCGTCGTATTGATCCTCATCTGATCGGAGGGTTGGTTGAAACTGAAGTTTCTGTCGACGCGATCGCCGTCCATTTCGATAGCTGGCGCCGAGCGCGGCGTCCCGTGTGCCGAGCGAACCTAAATTTAATGTCATATTTTTTGCCTAATGCCCTCTGTCCGCTGTCTGCTCAAACATGTAATCGGACTAATGGCCAGTGTGTATACCTGTCTCAACATCCCTGCGTCAAGACTGTGTCGTTCCACGTGAAGACGGGCGGCGACCTCCGGGCCAGAGTGCTCGTTCCCCATCTTGCAATAAATCGGTTTCTGCAAATTTCCTCAGGATAATTGACGCTCAGCACGCGACGGCACGGGAGCACGAGAACACGGCGATGCGCGCTTAAATTTGATTATTGTATCGCTTGGATGGTTAGGGACGATGTGTAAGTGAGGGCGAACGAGAAAAACAATGCGATGAAGAGGAAAGAGTGACGTGACCTGGGAAAAATGTTCTATTTTCGCCGTATTTTTTTCGGATTCCCTGTGAGTGGGGTGTGTATAGAAAAGTAAAAATAACTAAAAGTACCCATGTTCAAGCTTTTCAAAAAGCTAATTGTGGGCAGGTCGAAAAATCGTCCGATAGTGGAAGCAACTTTTCGTCACTCTCTATTTTCAGGAACCATCTTTAAAAATGGATGACACTACCTGTTGGCAGTGAATAGACCATACGAAAAAAATGCAGAGTTTATTAACAGCATCGTCATCCAAAAATAGGTCGCTATGAAGACTATAAAGACCATTATTGAGCACTATTGACCAAACGTTATTAAAGATAAGATTTTCGAAAATCTAATGACCCGGAGTACTTGTTGTATAAAAAACATCACTATTTCAGTTTCTGCATTTCTGATAAAATAAGTGGAAGGTTGCAAAAATAAAATAAAATAAAATTGCTGTAAACTGCCTCTAACGTACAATACGTGTCGGTGTACGTTCTGTTTCTGTCGTTCTTGATGAATCCAAGGAATCTGTCTGGAAAGGGCAAAGAGCAGACCAGATTATGAAAATGGCACAGCAAGTTGGCATGAAATATAAAATATCATATATACCAAGAGAAATATATATCCTTGACAACGCCATCATCCAAAAATAAGTAACTGTAAAGACCAATAATATTTAACATTATTGATGCAACGTTATTGAAAATAAGATTTCCTTATTTCCTAATAAGTGACCCGGAGTGCATGTTGCGTTATAAACGTCACATTTCCCGAATGTACAGATACGGTAACTCTCAAATAAAAAATATAAGAAAAAATGCTGTATAGAAAGAAAAGCGCCACGCTTAATTACGGAGCTCAGAATCTGCTGTTAATAAGGCGAGTAACATTTCAGTTTTTCAGCCTCCGCCTACAACAAAGAAATGACATTTCATCAACAAAAATTCACAATTATTTTTATATTAGAGTAGTCCAAGATAACCTTACGATTTAGGACAACTATTTTCTTTGCTACATTTTCGCTAACATTAAAGCGGTATAATTTCATTGCACGTAGGAATTGGATTTCAGCGACAATTTAATCCCTGTTGACGAGCCTTCTTCTACTGAACTCACGTATTTCGGGACTTCCTTCTTGGAAAATCAGCCAACTATCAAGAAACGCCAGCAATTGGATAGTTCCCGAAGCCAGCCACAATTACACGGCAGACAGATGGAGACCCTTGCTTATTAAGCCAATTCAATTCGGACTTCTCGGGATTCTGAAACAAAAAACAATGTCGCAAAAACAAAAAGCCTCACCCCCGAAACAGGAAGCCAACTAATTGCCTTCATTAAAACCGTGACGAGAGCATGCGAGCCGACGGAAATAGACCAATTTGCGGCAGATTTCCGGAAACGTCGCGTTGCAAGAGGACACTCAGCGAGGACGTCAATTCACATGCGACCGAATGAATTATACAGATCGTCACGCTTAAGTGCGTCGAGTGTGTTAAATGGATGTCGAGAGGAGGCAGGAAGATGCATTTGACACTCCTTGAGATGGATCGTTTTTCTGGACGCAAGTTCGAGGCCACCCAATGGTGTCCATCATTTGTTAAGCGTATGGAATCTGAGAAGGTGGAATATGGAAGGTGTTTCCTGAGAAGAGTGCGTTTGCTTGGTTACAGCTATGTTTGGACCAGAATAAGACGAGAACGTATGAAAACAGGAAAGGTGGAAACATTCGTGAGATATGGATGTTTATGCATTTTAAAAGATGGATTTAAAGGGTGTCTAGACGACTCTTACATATGTAGCCCGATAGGCTTGTCTTTTTACCTACAATAATATAGGTACTTTTAGAACGCCTCAAAACGCTATGAATTTCCTATTTACAGTACATTTCCTATTGATCACAAAGTAGGACTACAAGTGTATTTTTTCATAAAAACTCAGCATTCAAAAATAATGAATCATTTAAGTCTACAGGTCATTTGTCGTAATTTATGCAGAACTAGCCGGAAAGATTATGCTCATTTACAGCCCCGCTACCTTAAATTGCTCAATTTCTGGTATTTCATTACGGTACACATGGTACCTGGACTGAAAAAAATTGCATCCGGAAAGTAGCCTGAAAATTTGCTAAGATAATTGAAGAAGAATATTTTTGACATGGAGCCTACGACCTGGTAGTTCTCAGCGCTCCATTTCGTAAAATTCCGAATGAATCGTTTAATGTCACGGGAACATATAAAATGACGAGGCGGACAGCACCCAAGGCATGACACTTTCGTTCAAGTGCAGAATGTTACTAAGGAACACCGCCGAGGACTACCCTGTCACTATGACATTCAACGCCGTATGTGCATTGTCGAGAAAAGGATGTCAATGGCTTTACAATTGGCCACACGAGGTCGGAGAAATACGTAACAAAGGCTCTGCATAGAATATTAGTTTTGCTTTTGGAAAATGCAACAACGAAATAAGATGAGAAATTTTTTGTTTCTAAACTGGATTTAATAAGTGATATGAAACGATTTTACAACTGCTTTCAATTAATAATCCTAACCTACGGGAAAAAGAAAAAAAGTTGATATTATTCCCGGAAAGCGCGGACTGATCCAATAACAAAGCTGAGACAAGCGTTCCAATGCTTGTCATATGGTATACTGAATAACAGGCGACTACACATTATAAAAGCAAATTGTGCCGCTTTATTGGAGATCGTTCATGCACATCAAGACTCTTTACAACCTACCACAAGAGGAGACATCAATTGTGGACGCTCTGATGGTTTGACGTAAACACACGAAGCACTTATTTTCCACGAAGAAGCAGAATTCGACAAAAGCCAATTTGACAGCACAAGATAAAGAACATCTTGTATTGGGTTGGTACATAAGTTCCGGGACACTTTTCATCGATTGTTTACAGATATTTTTATTAAGATTAAGATTCAATACAAGCACTACTGGCACGTACAACTTCTTCCCTTTATGCAGCCAAATTAAAGAGACCGCAGTCTTAGAATTAGTTATGTTCCAAGCCACAAGAAGTTGGGATACATTTTTGGACCGCCTTATGTAATTAAATTTTTTAACCCACTAGTACGTT